>SZYD01000671.1:0-46026 GCA_009363875.1 Mikania micrantha
AAAATAAAAGCAAGCTGGTATTAAGCTTGAAGAAAAAAAAAGCAAGCTGGTATTAAGCTTGAGAAATACTTAAACAAATTAAGTTCGATTCCATACATGTGTCATATGCTGGCCGGACGGACCTAGCTGAAGCCATCCATTTGGATAGTAGAACAGAAAATACAAAAATATAATAATGTTGGAATCTTATTGAATTTATGATGACTGGTATTAAGATATGCAGAAATGAGTTTTAAACTAAGTTTGATCTTTAATTGGTGAAATGAAATGCGGGAACTCATTCAGAAAACATGAGTGATATAAAGTTGTTTAGTAGTTGTGTATTGTATGGTTTAAAACTGGACAAATATATCAGTAATCGTATAATAATTCAATTGTTTTGAGGTGAAGCATTCAATGAAGATGATGTGATGTGATTAGAGATATGTGTTATTTTATCAGTGGACCTCTCACAAAAATATGTGCTTATTTGTCTTTAGTTACTAGTTGTACAGTCGTAATTGTTATTTCAGAAAAATACAAAAAAGATTTTCTATTTTCAATTTTATTTTAGATGATCATTTGTAGGTACAGATGTTTGTCTTATCTGAAATCCTAAACCAACCAGACGTATCTTCATAATGTCACAATCTTGATGTTCAAAATATTAAATATTTGAAAAAGTTTGTGTTTGGGGTGTTATAATTTCACATTCGCCCGAATGAGGTGTGAACTTAATTCATTCGGCCGAATGACCTCATTCTGCGAATGAGTCATTCGACCAAATCAATCACAGACAAAGTAAGTCTCATTCGGCGAATGAGTTGTGTCGAATGTCTCTTTCGACATTCACATTCGGCGAATGAGTAGTGAAGAATATCTCATTCGTCAATCACATTCGGCGAATGTTTTTGAATTTCATCCGACCTTTCGCCTGTCTCATTCGGCGAATGAAGCTCATTCGACCAAATACACTTTCGCCCGTAACTGTGTGCCCCCTTTCGCCCAAACCTCACTTTTTCTCATTCGATCCTTGTTCTAGTGTTGATCTTCACCCAGCCTCTGATAGTCTTGTTCTATATCATTTCAGGTACTTGGGGAAAGAATATCATCAATTTCCAACCATGAAATCATCGAAATCAGATCATATTTTAGGGTTTTAGGGTTTCTTGATTCGCCCTTAAAATAAATGGTCAAAATGGACTTAAACCGAACTCTGGCATGTTTTAAACTTGTTAATCGGCTGTTTCTGAACATGGATATATGAGTTTTATTGACTGATTTGAATTTTTGATAATCAAGGGTTTAAATTTTCAAATTCAGCCGAATGACGCCATTCGGCGAATGTCTCATTCGGCGAATGACTCATACTTTCATTCACATTCGGCGAATGTATTCTACTTGCCAAATGGAGTTCATTCGGCGAATGACTCATTCGGCGAATGTGTTCATTCGCCAAAATTAACTGTCATTCGACCAATCAGTCTGAAATGTTTCTAAGTTCTGATTTTTATCTGATTTCAACTTTTCAAGTTATCTGAATAGTTCTAATATGTCTTTATATGATTTTCAGAATGGCTGGATTCAAATCTCTGACGAAGAACAACATTTGTGCACACTTGGATCTCGACACTCTGAACGCCAAGCACTACACTGAGATTATTACCTTTCTCAGGCGTTCGAGGATTTTTACAGCCATCTCCACTATACATGTGCCATATCAGTCGCATCAACAGGATTTCTGGGCTTCAGCAGATATCGATTGTGAGGCTGAACCTCCTGTGATCAGAGGGAAGGTTCTTGGGCATGATGTAGTGATTTCAGCAGAACACATCAAGAGAGTATGTGGCTTTCAGGATTCTCCGGATCAGCCTTATCTGTTAGACCGTTACTTGGTCCGTGGATGCTTTATGAGATGCAAGTATGAGGGAGATCTTGGAGCTGGAATTCTCAACAAAGCATATATGTCTCCTCAGTTCAAGTATCTTGCACATGTACTGATTCACTGTCTCGGGTCCAGGAGAGGTGGATTTGATGATATGCGAGAGACGATTCAGTGTGCCTTCGTAGCCCTGGTGCTGAACAGACCATTCAACTTCTCTGAGATGGTCTTCACTCACATGAAGGAGAATGTTACACTGAAGGGAGACAAGAAGTTTTTGATGTACCGAGGTTTCTGCAGCAATTGATCGATGCTCAGTTACCTGATCTACCGAAGATTAATGCTGCATCATCAAACTGGAGCATATGAATGATCTCACCCTCAACAGGGTGATGTCATACAGAGGCAAAGAGAGGAAGCCAGCTACTCGATCTTTATTTGGTCATCTCTCTAGACCAGATTACAGAGCTCCTGTTGGTCGTAGATGGAGACATGATGAGTCTGACTCAGATGTTGAGGATATTTTAGTACCAGATGATGGAGGAGATGATGATGGTGGAGATGATGATGTTGAAGGTGATGTTGGTGCTGGTGCAGGTGGTAGTGCTGTTGGTGGTGCTGATGATGTGGTGGGTGGTGCTGGTGATAGCTCAGTAGGTGTGAGCACGATGGCTGTGAGCACATCAGTTGTGACTCCTGATGCAGGAGTTAGCACTTCTTTAGCTGCAGAGGAGGAATTTAATATTGACTCACTGATGGAGCTGGATTTTTTGATTACTACTTCCTCCACAGTGTCTGTTTCTCTTGATGCTACAGTTCCTCATTCTTCTGAAGGTGGTGATGAGTCTGAGGACTCAAGTGAAGATGAAGGTGAAGCTGGTGAGGGTGATGATGATAGTTCTGATTCTGATGAGACTATTGATGATGAGTTTGAGAAAGTGATGGTTGGAGGAAGAATGGTGGTGAGGAAGAGGAAGAGAAGTGAAGAAGAGTTGGAGGAGATTGCTGATCCTTCCTTTATTCCAGAGTTTGATTTGTCTCCTCCACCTCGATCTTCTGCACCTGTTACTGTGATGATATCTGCTGCAGCTTCTCAGCCTACATCTTCTAGAGCAGGGAGAGGAAAGAGGTCGAGGTTCTCGTTTTAGAGAAGGTCAGAACTGACAACAGCTGCTACAACTACTGTTACATCAGTAGCAGCTGTTTCAGTTTCTTCACTGACAAGGTCAAGGGCAATTCATGTTCGTGCCACTGCTGCCCCTCTGACCACCTCGGTGACCCAGGCCCCTATATTTACTGCTGCATCTTCTGGTCCCTCCATCTCACGGGCCGATATGTCTATACCTACTGTGTCAGTTGTTGATCAGTTGAGCACACTGAACAGTATGGTACTCAGATTGATGGAGGGGAGTCTGGAACAGGAGAAGAAGAACAGAGAGCAAGAGCTAGTCATTGCTCAGCTCACCAAGAGGGTAGAAGAGCATGATACTTTGCTTCTTCAGGCTGCAGATCAAAGGGCTGATCTAAGGGCTAGGTCTGCCCAACAGGAGCAGCAGCTGCTGAAATACATCGATGAACATCATCATTTAGCCTTGACGGTCACTGATTTCAGTGATAGGATACTTTCCTTGGAGACTGAGAATGCTAGACTAGCAGATCAGATTGATAGTCTCAAGGATAGTACTCCTAGGATTGAAGGCTCTGCAGCACGTTCCGATGAATCAGACAAGGAGGAAGAAGAAGAAGAAGAAGAAGAAGAAGAAGAAGAAGAAGAAGAGTCTGAGGAGGAACGGGTGGATTATGAAGATTCAGAGAAAGATGCTGAATCTGATGATGAAGACAAGGACGGATCTGGGAGTGGGTCTTCTAAGTCATCTAGTACTGATGATGATGATGATGATGAAAATGATGATCAAGCCCCTCCGTTATCTGAGATCCGGTCCAAGAAGGCTAATGATAAAAAGCCACAGGCTCCTCCTCCTTCGTCTCCCTCAAAGACAACTGAACATGAAGCGACTGAGGAAGTAGAAGCTGTGCCTGTGAGACGTCAGTTAGATGAGACTCTTACTATGATTCTGGACGCTCAAGGCATTATACAGCACTCAGTCAGCTACGACAAGGAGGAGGGAGAGATCATCCACTGCCTTACAAAGGAACAAATAGTTGAGCTATTCAGGTTAAATCCTGATGAGGTTATCACTGATGATTCCTCTGTTCCTGTTTTTGATGAGCCTGAGCCAGAACCTTTTGATGATATTGATGAGGTTATTCTGGAGGATATTACAGATGAGGAGTATCCCAAGTATACATCGGCTGAAGATGAGCTGCCTACATTTACTGACCAGTTTGATCAAGAGACAGAGGATCTTCTGGTCAGGTATTTGGAAGAACAGGTTGAAGCCAGCAAATCTGAAGCCGATGACAAGAAGAAAAGGAAAGAGGAGTGGGAAGCATATTGGGAGGTGTTGAAAAAACAAAGTACTGAGAAGATGCCAGCTACTCATAAAAAGGTTTATAGGACCAAAGGCTATAAAACTGGAGGTCAGATTCTTAGCTGGGCATACTTCCACGACCTCGGATGTTATGCTGTGAAGAGAGATAAAGGAATAGACTACTTCAAGCATCCCCATGACTTCAAGACGTTGCCTGGCTTTGAAGTGAATCAATTAGCACTTCTGAAGATGCTATACAGTGAAGACTCTGGGATGTCTGCATGGTTCTCTCGACAGATACAGTACGAGTACCGTAAGAGATGGGTGAACTTCCAACCTCAATAGCCTGAACGTTACTATCTTCCTGAGATTGACGGAGACACCCGGAAACATAAAGTTATCCTGAAGTGGCTTCCTCCTAAAGTCTTGAAGAAGATTCCTTTGCGGAAGATGCGACAAGACTTTATGGAAGGCTTCCGATGGTGGTACTATGACGGTCGTACTGGAGAAGCAGTGATTGTTCTCTGCAAGGACAAGAGATAGGAGACTGTGAGGATTTTTGAGCCCATGTGGTTGACCAACCTATCCTACAAAGATGTCCAAGCTCTTTACCGTCATCAGATTTTCTTTGACGTACAGGACATGGTACAGGCATTATAGTTCATAAGGGTGATCCGTCTCTGCAGTATTTTCAAGATTCATGCTGGAGCTGACTGGAAAGCCATTTCTGCCAAGTACTTCAAGAAAGACACTTCCACAAGCTGAACTAGGTCCAAGGGGAGTTTGTAGATGCACTTAATGTCCCTAGTTCTATTTTGTAACATTCATCATGTAAAAATCAAGTTATATTAATGGAAGTTGTCTTTCTATATTATTCTTAATGTTTACATTTTAGTTATTGAATTATATAATTGGGTGATTTAATTTATTATGTTATTGAGTATGAGTATGGTTCATTCGGGCGAATGACTCTAACGTATGAAGTCATTCGCCGAATGAAACCAGAGTATGTCTATAGTCAGCGAATGACTCATTCGACGAATGACTCATTCGACTGAATTTCTTATTCGACAGCAGTCATTCGCCGAATGAGGTGTTTCGACTCCTCATTCGCCCGAATGACAGTTTCCTATATATACAAGTTCAAAATCATTTCAACCCTAACTTCTGAGAACCCTCATTCTTCCCTGTGTACTCCAGTGTCAAACCCTGAAGATTTGAGTGTTTCTTGCTGTCCAAGTTCGATTCATAGCTCGTGGTGTTCGATTCTTAATCAAACGTTCATCTCTTACCTTCGAATCACCACGGTTGCTGTTGGTTTCGATTGGAAAACCCTGGAATAGGATTCCGCACTATTCCAGAGGCTGTAGAGCAGATTTGTATTGATTTCGTGTTGTTTCCGAGATCATCCATGGTCCTACATTATTCCTCTATAGAAATCTTAAACTAGTTTAGGCGTTTATGTTTATAAACTATGGCAATATTCCTTTATGGTAACAAGTTATATAATCATGAAATATAACACATAAAGCAAAAATAACACGTAGCACATAAGCATCAAGTGAACACATCAAAAGTAACATGAGATAACTCATATTTGGGTAGCTTAGTCATAGTCTAGGTCACCATTTCTAATAATCTAAATCCCTATAACCATGTCGCTGATACCAACCTGTCACACCCCAATCAACGGCATAATATGTTAGGGCGCGAGTTTGATTGTTCATAACTCATGGTGCTATTTTATAAGTTTTAATAGTTAATAATCCAATTTAAATCCAACATAACATCCATTCAAACATTCAAAGAATTCCAAACAAACAAACACCAATCCAACATTACAGTAAACTAGGTTCAACTAGCTTATGTGTGTCTTCATCCAAGCCACTAACCTGTTGCACATGTAAAATAAAGTTTTGTTCAACTATTTGCACAGTTGGTGAGATTCTCATACAATTTGATATATAGATATATAAAATAAGATGCAACAATAGTCTAATAAGAATTTATCTAAATATATATGTATTCCGCAATGTTTGATAATATGATTTTGGCAATTTCACATTTTCTAATATAATGACAAAATTCATTAAAGAAAGGCTACCACTAATACTCATTGTTTTCGGCAATTTCACCTTCAATATAAATATTGACATGAGTCATGTTAATTAAAGGTTACTAGAACTAATGTATTGTATATGATAATCCAATAATAACAACACATAGATATACAAACAAATAGGTAACACATAACATTCAAATCTAATTCTAACTTAAACTATAGAATTGCATCATTGTATTTGTTTATGACTCTAGAATAACATATTTGATAAGACATGTGTAACATCCCAAAAATTACAAAATGTAAAAAGGGAAGTATAAGAAACTCACATGCTTTTGCTTTAGAATTATCCAACTAGTGCTTGATTATGTTTAGGTAGAAACGAATCACCAAATCAACCTAAGTTTATATCAAGAATATAACTTACATCTTCTAAGTATATGTTTATGTTTTTCCAAATAATCTCCTTTTGATTTGTGTTTAAAATACTAGTTTGAAAAGGTTTTAAAACTTTTGTGATAAAATGATTAAAAGTGTTTATAATGTAATAATAAATAGAATAATGTTTTTGTAATGGTTTATGATAAAATAATAATTTACATATGTTTATATCTTGTTAATAACTTGAATTTACAAATTTAGAATAATTAGAAAATGATTTATAAATATTTATAAGTTTAAAATGATTTTTTAAAAATGATATCTTTAAAAGCATATGTATGTTTGTTAATATTTTTGAAAAAATTTTAGTTATATTATCAAAAAATTAATCTCAGAATATTAAAACGATTTTCTAACTTTTTAGATTATTTTTATAAATAATGTTTATGTTTTTAAAGTTTATTTAAACCATAAAATAGCATCTTTGTAAAATAATAATCCAAAAAAAATATTTAAAAACTTCCAGAATGTTTATATAGTTAATTAATAATTTCTGGAATTTTTTTGGAATTTTTTGAATTGTTTTAGTATTTTATATATATTTAAAAATATTTAGATAATATTTAAATAGCAAAATAATATAAACTTAATATGAAAAATTCCCAAATTTTTACAGAATGTTGGAAATATTATTTTAGAATTTAGGGAATTTTTTTAGAATTTTTAGACTTCATTTAGTTAGTGTAATAAATAAAATAGAAGAAAAAGGGTGTTTTAAATAAAAAACGGTTCAGAGGGGATTAGAACCCGGGACCTCCTCCTGGCCAGGTGTGTGTTTTAACCGCCGGGTCGAGTCAATCGACTAAAAATGTTGACGTGGCAATTGAAGACGCATTGCCTAATGCTGATGGTCAAGATAAGTCAAATGGGACAACATCATCATCATCTTGCTTGAAGACTAATGCTACATTATTTTAATTATTTTTGGGATGATAGGATATATGTTGTATTAAATCTCAATTTGACAGGTATTTGCTTTACTATTTAAAGGGTAATTTTACATATCATAGTCAAGATGCTTAAGGCCAAGAACATAACCACTAATATACAACAAGAATTTGGCCAATAAGTTTATATCATGAGATTTGTCATTCATTTCCTTCTAAACTTTAGAACCATTTAAACACTTTTATTCTTTTGAACTATAGGAAAATCGGGTTTAGCATTTTATAATAATCATATTAGTTCTTTTTCTTATTAAAACATGTTTGTTTTATCATGTTGGTTCTTACATAAATACTATACAATGTATATATCACCATATTATTGATAAAAATTTTGAAAATGAGTATATCAATCTAAATTATTGTCACCGTCGCATCGCGTGGGTTTACTACTAGTATACAGTAATACTAGTAAGGAACCCACGCGATGCGACGACAGAGGCAATTGTCTTTTAAATATATAATTTTTATAGCATTAGCGCCATTCCCTTTAAATTTGTACTGTTAACTAACAAAACAAAACGTATCAATAAATGTTTCTTAAAAGTTTTAACACATGCTTCAGCAACAATATATAACACAATGTTCGTTTGTTGGTAATTTATTAATGTTTTCGTGATATAGATGGTGATCTGGTTAGTTTTCTTTTCCGTAACATTGATGAGACGTGACAAATGATGAAGCGTGCGATTGCTTTTAAACTTTTCCCATATTCATATGTGAGTATGTGACGGAATACTTTTTTTTAGAACTTTTAGATTTCATAATAACACTATAGTTTAGAAAATAAACTACTTTCGATAGCTTTTGATAATGCTTCAAACAACACTGTTGTGGCTGAAAAATTAAAAGTAAAATATACACCATTTTGCAACGACATAATTTTCTACACTCGAATATTGCACATATTATTAACTTATTGATTCAAACGAGCTCACTTCACCAAATCTTGAGTGTTTCAAAATGGGTTTTAGAAATACGATACATGATGTTTTTAAAAATAAGAAAAGAACATTTACTGAATCTAAATTTTTTTTAAAGATACGACCAGACCTTGTCTTGGGTCCTAACTGGATTGTTACAACTCGGTGAAAATCTACTTGTAAAATATTTGAAATTGCTTTAAAACAAAGAGGAACTTTACAAATTTTTCATGCGAGTCTTTATGAAAGTGGTTTGGTCGAATTTCGATTTGGTGTTTTTCGAATTGCAATCGAATCAAATTTCGATTTTTTTGAGTCATATTCGAAAACTGAACACCACTAATTTAATGACGGCAAATTCAAAAATTTTTGAAAATAAAAACCAAATATTTGAAGAATTGATAAAACCAATTAAAGTTAAATTGATAATATATTTCAAAGACTTACCACTCATGTTTTCTCTATAAGATCATGTTTTCACAGATAATGCATTTGTAAAACTAGAGGTGAGCATAAAACCGAAATAATCGATCCGAAACCGACTTAACCAAAATAACCGAACCGAACAGAAAAATATTAATAACCGAACCAAAAATAACTGAAACCGAACTTATCGGTTCAGTTTCGGTTAATTGTTTTTTTATGACCGAAAGTAACTGAACCGAACCGATATAACCAAACCACCTATTGTAACCGAACCGAACCGTTAACCAAGTATTGTAACCGAACCGATATGATATACTACTTAAGTTCTAATTTTCTATGTTCAAGCCCAATTAATTGTTTATTATTTAAGTTAATGATCCAATAAGGCCCACTTTTTAATTTATTAACCTAATAAAAACCAATATAATTATTTACCCATTTCACAAACTTACTGAATACATTTCTCGGTTTCTAGAAGTCAGAAAGCAAAACACCAAGAAGCTACTCCATGACTTTTCATCTTCAGCAATCATCTTCGTGCCTTCCTCCACTCTAGGTTTAATAACCATCTTCAAGACATCAACATTTTAGACCATCGTCCAAACCGACCAGCACCAGGCACAATCGTCAACATAGTTTCATGTGTACACGCAATTCTTATCATATTGATTTCATGATGTTTATTGTTGAACTGCAATGTATGCAATTATAAATGAGCTGGACTTAGAAATTGTGTTTTCAACATAAACAAGTTGAATTATCTTTGAATTTGACATGATGTGTAGTATGGATGGCTGAAATCAGGCTAGATGATAGTCGCTTGTTTTAAAATATCAAAACAACAATTTAAGTTTTCGTAATAATTTTTTTGTGATCTAGTTGCATATTTTAAGTTGGCAGATGTACATTTTAAGATACATGAAAGGTTTTCTTGATTACATGAAATTTTTTCTTGATCACATGAAATTTTTATGTCTCTGTTATGTCGAAATATAGATGGAAGAAACAGGTTGGGAGACTCCAAGTGTGAATAAAAACGATGCACCAGTCATTGATACTGATTTAGAAAACTTGAAGGAAGCGGACAATATTGTTGAAAACCAAACCATTGAGGTAGAAAAAACCATGGTGGTACTAAACGATCGTACGTGTGGGACCATTTTACAATGGATAAGAAAACTAGCAAAGCAAGGTGTTCCTTTTGTAAAAATTTGCTTGCGGCTGCTTCGAAAAAGAATGGCGCAAGTGCCTTGAATAGTCATTTAAAGTTTGCATGCAAGACATCACCTTATTACAATAAGGTAGATAAAGCTAAACAATCTACAATAAGCTTTAAGCCTAAAGGTTTGGTAGAAGGTAGTGGTACCTTCACATCTCATAAATTTAGCCAAGAAAAATGTAGAAATGCTCTTGCTCGAATGCATATAAAAGATAATCGTCCATTTAGCATGGCGGATGATGAGGGACTTAAGGAATTTGTTTTGGGAGATAAAACGGATGTTTTCCCATCTAGATGGACAATTTCTAGGGATTGTGTGAAGATATACCAAGAAGAAAGAAAGAAACTAAAAGTTATTTTAAAAGATCAAATGGTATCTCTTACAACAGACACATGGACATCAGTACAAAACTTTAATTACATGTGTCTTACTGCGCATTGGATTGATGATGATTGGGTTCTTAGAAAGAAAATTCTAAATTTTTGTCAAATTTCAAATCATAGGGCTGAGCATATAGGAAGATTGGTATATCGTTGCTTAGAATAATGGGGTATTGATTCGGTTTTCACAGTAACCGTTGATAATGCTTCATCTAATGATGGAGCAATTATATTTTTAAGTAGAATGCTTAAGGGCCCCACTCTGTGTTGGATTGCAAGTTTTTGCATTTAAGGTGTGATGCTCATATTGTAAATCTTATGGTCAAGGATGGTCTAGAAGAACAATTTGTTTTTATATCTAAAATTCGAAATACTGTGAGATATTTAAGATCATCTTTTTCTAAATTTCAAGCCTTCAAAGATTGTGTTAAGAGAGAGAAAATTGATTGCAAAAGAAAGCCATGTCTTGATGTAGAAACTCGTTGTAATTCTACATTTTTAATGTTGGAAACAACACTTAAGTTTGAAAAAGCGTTTGAAATGTATTCTTTTAAATTTTTAAGTAGAATGCTTAAGAGCCCCCACTCTGTGTTAGATTGCACGTTTTTGCATTTAAGGTGTAATGCTCATATTGTAAATCTTGTGGTCAAGGATGGTCTAGAAGAACAATTTGTTTCTATATCTAAAATTCGAAATGCGGTGAGATATTTAAGATCATCTTTTTCTAAATTTCAAGCCTTCAAAGATTGTGTTAATAGAGAGAAAATTGATTGCAAAAGAAAGCCATGTCTTGATGTAGAAACTCGTTGGAATTCTATATTTTTAATGTTGGAAATGGCACTTAAGTTTAAAAAACGTTTGAAAGGTATTCTTTTAAATTTTGTTTAAAATTTAAACTTTATTTTTTGAGTACCATGACTAATATACTATATTTTTTTGTTGATAGACTTCACGCAATGGATTCGAGTTATAGGTTATATTTTCATAGTGAAATGGTTGATGAAAAGACTACAAGAATATCAAGAAAGAGAAAAAAAAAAGTGATAAAGTTGAGGAGGCACCCGATGAAAATGATTTTGAAAATGCAAGGTATGTAAATTACAAACTTTCTAGTTTTTAATATCGTAAAAAATTAACTTGTGATGTTTTGATTTGAGTTAATAGGCAATTTATGGAGTTTTTAAGGATTTTCTTTAATGTGACAAATAAAATCTCGAGGTCTAAATACGCGACTGCAAATTTACTATTTTTTGAGCTTTGTAAAATGCATTCAAGTATAACAAGTATGTCAAAAAGTGATGATGAGAAGAAGAAATCTATGGGTTTGTCTATGAAAACAAACTTTGAAAATATTGGAATAATTTAGACAACATCAATTACTTGTTATATGTGGCTCTAGTTTTAGATCCCATAAATAAAATGCCATATCTTGGGTATTGTGTAAGTTTGATGCATGGTAAAGGCTCAAGAAAGTTCAAGAAATAAAGGATCTAGTGAAGATAACATTGATTGAATTGTTTGATGACTATAAGTCAAAACTAGATAAAATAAAAGAGCCAAAGAGTACTTTCTCTTCCTCAACTAATTTGGTATGATGATGCATTTGTTGACTTAGAAGAAGGTTACTTACGGGCTGTTTGTTTTTTCACAAAACCTCTTCCTGACCTCTTATGTCTGCCCCGCGCAGACACGAGCAGAGGTTGGGAAGCTACAGAACGTTTGTTTTCTCGAAGAAATTTCATTAAAAAAGGTATGCACATCCTCTTCTTGGCGCAGACGTGAACCAAATTCTTCTCACCTCTTCCCACCTCTTCCAGCCTATCCCTCACATCTCCTTCAACCCTTCGACAGTCCTCTTATTTTCGTCGCCTCTCCGCCGCCCAAGCCCCTCCACCGCCCTAGCCCCTTCACCACACGACTCAATCGAACTGTCGCCCTCCAACGCCGCCTCAATCGAGCCGTCGCCTCTTCGAACAGTCTTCGCCGCACAACCCCTTCATCAAACAGTCGATCCGTCGCCGCACAACCCCTTCGCTCGTCGCCTCAATCGAGCCATCGTCCTCGAACGGTCAACCTCAATCGATCGTCGCCTCTTCATACAGTTGTCGACCTCCGCCGCCGTCCACAATCGACCTCGACCTCAATCGGTGACGGTCAGAGCATGGGACGGTGGGGTTGGACTGAGCAGACACCGGGGACGGTGGGGTTGCGTTGAGTAGACACCGGGGACGGTGGGGTTGGGGAAGAGGTTTTGTAAAACTTTGAAAAACAAACCCTCTTCATGTAGGGGTTTGGTTAAACTTTTTCTACAGATGTCTACAGACGTGGTCCACAGACTCCAGACATTTTACCTCTTAAAAACAAACACCACCTTAATGTATTTAGAGGAAGAAGGGGAATCTAAGGTAGATAGTAATGAAGTAGATATTTATTTGAGTGATGGGACGGAAAAAAGAGAAGATACATTTGATGTTTTAGGTTGGTGGAAGCTAAACTCAATGAAATTTCCTACTCTCTCTCAAATTGCAAAACATGTTTTAGCAATGCCAATCTCAACTGTTGCATCGGAGTCGGCTTTTAGTACCGGTGGTAGGATAATTGATAAATATAGGAGCTCTCTTACTCCTAAGACCGCAGAAGCATTGATTTGTGTACAAGATTGGCTACGGTTTACACTATTAGATTTACAAGATTCCGAGGTGCATGGTCAACAACTAGAAGACTTCATTGAAAATTAGAGGAAATTGAAGATGGTAATATTGTTGTTTTTTATGTAAGTGGTTGTTCTTTATCTTTTTTTTAACTATTAACATATGTATATTATTTACAGATTTGTTAAACAGGAAGAAAGCACGCAAAGACCCTACTCTTGAAGATGACAAAGATTGGGACTAGATTGACTCTACATTAAAGATTGAAACTGATTATTATATAATTTTGAACTTTGGTTTTTTCCTTCTTTTTGGTTAAATGTTGGACATCATGGTTTTGCTTTTATTGTACTTTGTCTCTTATCTCTTTAGTTAACTTATGCATTATCTATGACCAAACTTTTTTATTTTTTAACTGAACCCAAGAAGAAAAAAAAAAAGCACCTAACCACCGACTAACCGATGACTAATCGGTGCATAAATACCACTAACCGAATATTTCGATTTCGGTGGATGTTAACAACCGAACCGAGCTCACCCCTATGTAAGACCGTAAGTGTATTATTATGGAAATCGTATTATCTTACAAATGATTTTTTTTATGTTTTTGGTATTTATGTTGTTTTTAAAATTATAAATAAAAGCATCTATGTTATTTTTTTAGTATTTTTTTATGTTATTTATGTAATTTGTTGTAAAGTTATTAGAATATAAATAAAAATGCATTTTCTTGAATATTATTATTTTTTAGTATTTATTTATGTTATAAAGTATTTTTTAGGGTTTATGCATTTATGTTATTTAACAAGTCATTAAAAAAAATTGAAAGAGAAACGGGTTCTAGTGAATCCGGTCTACCCTTAAAACTGGTTCCCCCAAAAAAAAAAACGAAATGCCAACCTCTACTACAAGTTTCATTAATTTAATTTTTAATTGCATATTTATGATTAACATGTGGTTCATGTACCTCACGTGGATTGGACAAATGGCAATCTTTCTTATAATCCTAACATAACACTTCATCATATCTATCTATGCAAACATCTTTTATCCTATAAATTTATCTTTATCCTATCAAAGTACGTATTATATGAAAGAATTTTATAAGTAGCTGAAGAGAGTCGAGTTTATAAAGCGTAGAGGGCAAGAAAAGGTAAACATCATTGTTAATTGTTTCTAACTAACACTTAAAAGTTAAAACAAAAAAGGCAGTGCCTTTTTTCTTGTTTTTGTTACCTTCAACCTCCTCATTCAGGAGTAGTTTCTCTCCCATAGTCGATATAACCATCTTCGACTTTTCTGCTGCAATCTTCAGCTCTTCACTAATGAAATTCTTCACACTCAAATTTCTGTTGTTAGCTTCATTCTTAAGGTAGAAATCTTTTAATTCCTCTTTGTCAAAAGCTATACAAGCTTCAATGTTTATACAATTTTCTTTAATCAAGCCAAAAAATTGACCTAACTCAGAATACGGATGCATGCTTATACAACAAATGTTTTAAAACTACTTAATTAAACTAAGAATATTAGAAAATAATAGTGTTCTTTAAACTAAGAATATTATAAAACTCACTTTGGGTTTACTTTGAAGTAATCAAACTTCGGATTCAGTTTTAAAACACGGCCTTTGTTGTTTCAACTTTTAAGTGTTAGTTAGAAACAATTAATAATGATGTTAACCTTTCCTTGCCCTCTGTTAATAATTGTTTTAAGCTTTATAAACTCAACTCTCTTCAGCTACTTATAAAATTCTTTCATATAATACGTACTTCGGTAGGATAAAGATAAATTTATAGGATAAAGATGTTTGCATAGATAGATATATTGAAGTGTTATGTTAGGATTATAAGAAAGATTGGCATTTACCCCAACTCCCTTCAGAATGCACTGTCAGCTAACGTCCTAGCCCCTATGTAAAGGCGAGCATATGGGAAAATTTCAAATCTCTCTCTCCTGTCACGAGTATTTTTTCTTCAGTGTTGAAGATGAAGAATCCACACTTATTGTTGTATCCTCTTACAAATGTATGTATTGTCGTTTTAAGAATCTTCATGTTCACTGTCTACAAAATTGAAGACAGTGAATAAATTACTAAAATCATAGCTTTTAACCTTACATTCACATAACAAGGAGGACAGGACATTTAGGCTAAACCATAAAAACATATTGAAAAATTCAACCGAAGAGCTAAATTCTTGGCTAAGCTAAGCATGAAGAAGAATTAGTTTCAATATCAATCGTAAGTCATTAATAGTTACTGAAAAATTCAATCGAAGAGCTAAATCCTTGGCTAAGCTAAGGATGAAGAAGAATTAGTTTCAATATCAATCGTAAGTTTTTAATAATTACTGAAAAATTCAATCGAAGAGTTAAATCCTTGGCTAACCTAAGCATGAAGAAGAATTAGTTTCAATATATCGTCAATCATTAATAATTACTAAAAAATTTAATCGAAGAGATAAATCCTTGGCTAAGCTAAACATGAAGAAGAATTATTTTCAATATCAATCGTAAATCATTAATAATTACTGAAAAATTCAATCGAAGAGCTAAATCCTTGGCTAAGCTAAGCATGAAGAAGAATTAGTTTCAATATCAATCGTAAATCATTAATAATTACTGAAAAATTCAATCGAAGAGCTAAATCCTTGGCTAGGCTAAGCTAAGCATGAAGAAGAATTAGTTTCAATATCAATCGTAAATCATAAATAATTACTGAAAAATTAATCGAAGAGAATACAAAGTAATAGTTGGAGAGAACGATTATAACTTTCTCATGGGCGGGAAAAGGAAGACGCATTAAAAAATATGTAGACAAATTAACAATCACTAAATACTAATTAAATCATTTAATTTTAAAATTAAACTTTAACAAAAAAACAAGTAATATAATTACAGTGGAAAAGGCTAGATATACCTTATAACATTAGAAACGCTTTCTAAAACGATTTCGTGTGACACATGTTCTTCGACACCTAGAGGAAGGAAATCATAAAAATACAATTTTTAAGCAAACATACATGCTAATATTAATCCAAAATGGCTGCTTCATTTCATAACATCATAGCAAGACATATCTAAGCAAAACATAGATTGTGTGTAACTCATTGCTCAAATCAAAATAAAAAGGGTGCATTCGGTGCTTGACTTAGGTCCGATTGCTTCGTCCATTGAAGTAGTCTTACCCTACATATTTCTTGTGTATGCAGCCATAACCTAAACATTTCTGTAAGAGTTAATTTCTCACAAATGTGTATGGTAAGACTGTGTACATCAGATCATGAAACAATCCGGCCCCTTCTAAAATTACTATGCTAAAAGAGCAATATCTATGCATAATGTACATCCAATCCAAGTAAACCCCAGTTTCGTAAATCCTGAGCTATAATAACATGTCACATTGAATACCAAATTTAATTATATTAACAATTACATTATTAAACTAAAAAAGCAAAACCTTTAACCTATAAAAGCACTCAAACAAGGTTGAAAACTAATCAACAATTGAATGAAAGAAACGTTTGGAGCCAGAAGGTGTATATATATGTATATATGTTTATTTATTTATTAGTAGGAAACCGCGAGATGCATTGTTGGCGACCGTACCTCTTTGAAGGTCACGAACAATACCAACCTATTTTTAAATAATTATTGCCAAACGTGTGGAATTATGGTTCTAGATTTTTAAAAAATCCAGAATTATGATCCGACACTTATTACATGCAGATCTCGCGACCTGCATCTAAATACACATCAATGGAAAGGCAAAATAATTCTGCATACATACACATATAAATCTGCGAACAAAATTCTACAAACAGATACACACAATCCGCATATACGTAAACACGGTTTGCATACGTACACACAATTCTTCATGAATAGAAACAAAAATCTGCAAGCATACATACACAAACTGCACATAAAATCTGCATATATTCATCTCTGGTTTATATGAAAATACTACTTTCATTCTCCACTCGGTTTACATAATGATATTGATAACATAAACTGGCATATTACAATTTGTTACTAACCAATGCAGTTGATGGGAAATAATCAAACAAATCTGTAAAAGTCTTCCAAATATCAGCATTGCCAAACCAGCAAACCAAGAATTAACTTGTTCACATAAAATTAAAAATAAGAATTTATTGTTCACATAAAAGTTATTGCAGAGATAACATCAAAAAGAATACCGTACCTCCAATGCCGATAAAACTCAGCAAGATCATGGAATTGCCTGTGAATGTCACCACAAATAGTCATGGGGCTTTCTACTGGCTACACACATACGAAAGTCCATACAATATCAAGACACTTGTTACTTGAATCACAAGAAAAAATGCAAAAATAAATAAATATACCTTAGCATTGTTATGTGGTCCCGCTCGTTTTACAGGATTCACCAACCTTTGCATTATTGAGTTGTACATGAATCATGAAGGCTAGCTTGTACAACTCTTAAATTCAAGAGTTTTTAATCTTCTCTCTAATCTCTGATATATAATAGTGTGTGTGTATTTATTAGTAGGAAATCGTGCGATGCATTGGTGGCGACATACATACGGATACATGTACATATACATATACATATACATATACATATACATATACATATACATATACATATATAACTGTGTGTGTCTAAACATGCCTCGTTGACTTCATTAGGCGTGATTATAAAAGGCGGCAGTATCATTATATTGTCAATATATAACAACCCGCACCTAATTGTTCAAATAAGCAAAGAACTTAATCAAAAACTGATAACCAACAAAATGTCTTCCTGTAATACATACAAATCTTTACCAGATTATGAAGTTGATGATACCATCAGCTAGGAACAACGATTATTTCATTCTGATCTTGTGTACATTCCAGCCATATTGTCTGCACACAAGCAAATCAAAGAACATAGAAGAAACACAAAGGACAAACAAACAAACAATCTTGAACAAAAGGGCCAAAATGGTAACCTTAAGTGTAAATTAAAACATCTTTATCTCTGTTTACTAATTTTTAAAGTTAAAAAACTTCTCATGGCCCAGGTATAAATTTTCAAAACGTCATTACACGGATCAGACAACTAAATAATTTAATATATATTATATAATAATATAATTAATATAATATAATAAAAAATGAGGCTACTATATAATAATATTATTATCACTATTTCATATTGTCGGCAACCACCATCAACTCGCTAATGTGTTTTGTGATGAAGATGGAATCAATGGGTAGACAGAGACGAAGATGGAATCGATGATGGTTATGATGATTTGGTCTATATAAGGTGAATGGAGGTGGGATTCCCGTGGCGATGGGGTAGGTGAGCTGGTGAGGCAACAATAGTGTTTTGATGAAATTGGGAAAGGAGTAATGGGATGGAAAGTTTTTTTAGTCCTACAATTGTGTTTTGTTTTCAATAAAAAATGTTCGTTTTGTTTTTGTTTTTATTATGTTAAAAGATATTTGAGTCATTCACATGTAGTTGTAACACAATCTTCAATACCAACTAGTTTTATTCACCCTACGTGTTGCGACGAGTTATCACAGTACACTCATAATAATAAGTATTATATATCATTTGCAAAAGCATAAGCTGCATAACTAAATTAAATCACTCATCACAAACTTTAGACAAATTTTTATTAAAACATAAAATCATACAAAATCCTTATAAATATGTTATAAAAATAATAGAAAAATTACTTACAAAATCCGTATCTCCGACAATTAATCGTTTGAATTAAAAAAAAAACCAAATCTCTAAGCAAATATCTAAAATATAAAAACCTTATTTCTGCTTACCACTTTTCAAAATTAAAAAACTTATGATGTTTCAAGTTTAAATTTTCAAAACGTAACTACATGGATCGAGCACTTAAATAATATAATATATAATAATATATATATATATATATATATAATAATAATAAATGGGGCCTACTTGTATAATCCTTAATTTTTAACTCTAAGATATTTCACAACATTTCTCCGATATGCATTATATTAACTAAAGTTTATACTCCCCGCGTGTTGGGTAGTTATCATGCTATACTCTCGAGAATAGGTATTATATATCATTTGTAAAAGCATAACAATTACTCACAAAATCCGGTTTACTGACAACCAATCGTTCGAACTAAAAGAAAAACTCAAATCTTTAAGCAAATTTCTCAAATTTAATAACATTATCTTTGTTTACTAATTTTTAAAGTTAAAAAACTTCTGATGGCCCAAGTCTAACTTTTCAAACGTCATTACTTGGATCGGACACCTAAATAATTTAATATATATTATATAATAATATAATTAATATAATATAATAAAAAATGAGGCCACTATATAATAATATTATTATCATTATTTCTTTTTCATGGATTATAATTATATTTATAGTAATATACTAGTAAGAAACCCGCGTGATGCAGCGGCGGAGACAATTGTCTTTTAAATATATAATTTTTTTGACATTAGCACCATTCCCTTTAAATATGTACTGTTAACTAACAAAACAAAAGGTATCAGTAAATGTTTCTTAAAAGTTTTAACACATTTTTAGCAACAACATATAACACAATGTCCGTTTATTGTTAATTTATTAATGTTTTCGTGAAATAGATAGTGCTCTGGTTAGTTTTCTTTTCCATAACATCGATGAGGTCTATCTATGTCATGTTTTACAATTTTTGGCTAAATAATACACAAATAAGAAAATAATCTATTATAAACACATCACACATGATCTTGAAAAATAGGAATTTGACTACTCATATAACAAATTTTGGTCAAAAACATAGAAGTTAAAACTTAAAAATCCACATGCCAACTGTATTGTTCGAGCACATATGTTCATAAACCTGTCAAATATTCCATATTTTCTTCATTTTGCCAAAACTATTTTTCTAGTTTATGTAAAAGAAAAATCTAATAAATCAATATCTTATAAACGAATAGTAGGATTTGAAGATTGAGTATGCCCACAAATAAGGAAAACAAACTTCCGGCATTCAGTATACATACATATACAATTACATGTACATGGCTGGTTGTATGCATGGTGTATGTATGTTGTGTAGTATGGTAGGAGGAAACACGCAAGAAGCAACGACGATGGCGACACATTGAAGAAAAATATCAACCATTTGACAAATACAATTCGAAGATGCTGGGATTTATATTTGAATCATTTGACAGATTGAAGAAAAATATCAACCATAAGATTTTGTTTTTGGGTCTTCTAACATTCGATTGAATTCAATATATCTTTTTATCCAATTATTTGTATTTGATTCAGTATACAATCATGTACTCCAAAAATATTGAATCTTGAATTCAATATATCTTTTCTTCAAACCTCTAGTTAGTTATTTCATCCTACAATCATGTACTCCAAAAGTATTGAATCTTGATTATTGGTTCTAAAATAAACACACTTCTATAAGAAAGCCTCTATGTAAGAAAAGTTGATACCTTAACACGACCAACTGCTCAGCTCCAACAACTATATCCACCCCTCTTTTCGATTCCACCGCATCATCATAGTAATTAAAGTCGGTGAATACCTTCAACAAAATCCACGAATCTTTCAAACTAATTATTTCATGCATAAAAGGCTTATACATCCTGCTTTATATGAACTGATTACCTTAAGTGTACGAGGAACACATGATATCAAAGTTCAATAAATTTATGTCATGCCTCGAGCCGGCAAGTTTGATCGAATTCCCGTGGGACGGAATAGTCCCGAGGCGCGATTAAATTGGAATTATTAGATTGTTTACATAACTCATGATAATATGAGAACACTAATTTACATTGATAATGTAAAGTTAAATTACAACTGACTTAATAATTTAACTTTATTACAACATGATTTGGACATTTTAGACATGGCCAAGATGTTTCACAAAAATGCTTGCAAAAGAGCAAGTCTTGAATCTTGTGGCCATTATGGCCTTGTAAGATCTTATGCAGGAGTTGTAGGGTCCTCTACTAGATCCTATCTTTCTCTCTCTAACAAGCATATTGCTCGCACCTGTTCGTCACCTGAGAACATATAAAATCTGTCAACACTAGGTTGGTGAGTTCACGTGAGTTTTAAAATAATTAGGTTTTGTAAAAGGTTTTACACATTTGAACAAGCTCACTCCTTGTATTTCGTTATCACTACTGTCCCAGAATGTGAAAGGCAGTTTGCACCACACAATCTCGACATTCCATGATAGTAATGTAATGATAAGTAGAGAGTTCACTTATGTTGGAAATGAAAATGGATTTTCACATTTGTTTAGAAAAGTTTTCTCAAAATGGACGTTTACTCATGTTTACTCCTGAAATCAAAGATTTACACATTTTCTTGATTTTAAAATCACACAAGTTTACCTCCCATTACCTTCTCACCGACATTGCCTTACCAAGTCAAACAATGCTTATATATAGGGTAAACGTACCAACCAGTGGAGCAGCCAGCCCACCACACGCTTGACAGGGCATGACTTTGCCTTTGATAGTAAATGAAAGATTTATTTCATCTCTCTCCTTCTTATGCCTCGCATTGTTTGTCTTGAACCAGTTTTTAACCTTATTCAGGCACTATTTTGAAAATCGTTTATATCGTATCTCGATTGAGAACGTTTAGTTCAGTTTATTAGTGAAAATCTGTCTGTAATGTCACACATGTGATTATTTACCAAACCTAACTTGAGTTGCCCTTGTTGAAAATCCCTCTGGACTAATAGAGCCAAAACCACTTATTTTTGACTTAGGATCAATTTGATTTGATCCCTGAGATTGCGCAAAAACTGCAGAACATCATAGTTTGTGTCGGCATTTTCTAAAGTTATGTGCAACAAAACTTTCAGATCATCCTTGGAGAGGTTTAGGATGGAATGCCAGTTTGTAAAAGTAGTTCTTGAGCCAGTAAATCTTTCAATGGTAATGGAGCTCGAGTATCCATCAAAGAACCACCTTCTGATTCCAGCTCTAGAACGAGTAAGCTGAAGAAGTTTTCTGGCAAAGGGCTTTTGTTGTTGAGGAGGAGGAAGAATAGGAGGAGTAGATGATGAAAGCCAAAGTATGATCTCCCTTCTTTTGATCTGATCTCTAGAGTCAAGCACCTTTTTGACCACAGCATGCTGATGAGGTTCAAAGTCTTTCAACAGGACATATTTGAATTCTTCTTCAATATCTATCCACTGATTGAACTTGCCATCCAAGGATGGGCGTAAAGGACCACCACAAATACGTCCTATAGGATCATTCAACAGTTGATCAATTATTGTATTTGGGGTATCTTCCTTGGTCTGTGATGCTCTGGAAGATACCAAGGCTGTGGAAGGAGATGGAGACTCTTGCCAGAGTTTAGGGTGGTCACCAGGGGCGGCCCTCAGAATTGAGGTGCCCAGGACGAGCTGGCGAAAAAAATACCCCTTAGCGAATTCAAATTTTAAAATAAGGATGTCCGAAAAAACGAAAACGAACTGTATTTGTAACTGAAAAAACCGAACCGAATTCTGAATTCGATTTTTAGTTTGGTTCCTAAATCCTAACTATATCCGAATTACAAATTAAGGTTTTCGGTTCGGTAATCGAGTTCAACTTTTTCTGAATTTGGTTTCTTTGGTTAACCAATTAAACTGAATTCAAATTTAAATTTATCATCTTGTAAATAATATATAAAGTTGAATTCAGTGTATTCGTATCATTTTATTCGGGCTTTCACCAGTTTATTTAGTTTTTCGTCATTTTATTCAATTGAATTTGGTTTATTCAGATCGGTTTATTCGGTTTTTAACCATTTTAAGTTTTATAACTTGTTGTTTCTCATTTGAATGAATTTCTATATATACATATATAACGAAAATTTTGTGCCCCTAAAAAAATGGGCCCAGGACGAGGGTCGGGTTTGCCCCTCCCCCGGGCTGCCCCTGGTGGTCACCGTGAACCCTGTAAAATCTAGCACATTCATCAAACAGAGTATTATCTTCCATCTCATGATGGTGTTTGATGTGTTGTGAAACACATCTGTTTTTCCATTTGTTTTGTTTAAGTTTCTGTACAGTTTTATTTAGTTTTGGAGTCGATTTAAGCTGGTTCCTCACATTTTAGTAATTTGATGCTTGCAGGTAATAAACATGCATATTTGGTGCTAAAGTACAAAGAAACGAGCTCACGGTTGGGCGAGGACGGACCCGGAAACAAGAAAAGAAAAAAACTGAAATCTGAAACCCGTCGCGCTACGCGACAATCCTAGAAAACCTTGTCGCGCAACGCTAGAGGTGGGAAAGACCAAAATGCCCTCACTTAAACCCCTCGCGCTACGCGACAGATTTGGAGGTAACTGTCGTGATACGCGACAGACTTAAAATCGCAGAAAATCAGTTTTAAGCCAAAAAGTCGAGAACCCTAGGAGAAGAGACGATTTTGGACGGCTGGAGACGACTAGGAGGACGAAGAAAGGCTATTCTAAGGTGAATCAAAGGTGGGGAAAGCATAGGATTGAAGAATCAAGGCCTAGGATCAACGATATCGGGTGTTCTTCATTCGGTTCACTTGGTTTCTGTGTTTTCTTTGATTTCCATGTTTCTCTTTGACTTTAAACAGATTATGGATTGTATTCATGTGATTTTTCTTGGCTAATCTTGTAGAACTACCTAGGTTTTGATGATTGCACATGTTTAACAATAGTTTTTATCGGTTTTGGATTATGTTTATGTGATGAACTCATGATGTAACAAACTCAGTTTGGATTATTGGATGTTTTAAGTATATCTATGATTGTTTATGGATTGATGATTTACTCCTCGTGTGCCTTGGTGAATGTCTTTCATGTAATAAGTGCCTGCTAGGTCAATTACTGTGTGTCTTTGATTATTGGATGGTTTACTGCGTACGAGTTTACCATAGGTGTTATTATCTTGATATAGATATATTAGATGTGCAACCAATCTCGATAGCCGTGAGGTGAGAGATTGTCGGTTTGTCTAGGGTGTTAGAATTGCTAGTTTAGAGACTTTGTGAGAAGATCTATCTAGTGTCTCTTCCATCCGTGTTTACCGAATCCAATAGGAAAATCCTAGTTATCCCTTACATCTAGGTGTCTTAAGATTATCGCGCCGTGAGGTAGACAGTACAACAGACAACACTTAGATGTTTGAGACTATCGCGCTGTAAGGTAGATTGTCTAGCGGATGCATTTTGAGTATAATTGAATAACCTGTGAGGGAAATCCATTCAACCGGTGGTTTGACGGCTTTTAGGACTCTTAGTTGACAATCCTTGAGAAGGGTCGAGGCTGCTCTAGGTTTCTTTTAAGTTTAGTAATTTAAGATCCCAATATCACATCGTTTCCATTACCGATAGATCCGTTGTTGAGCATGTGTAGGATTCACGCCTAGGTAGTGTTCTTTCTTCTGATCTTCGTATCTATCTTTGTTTCAATTTGGTGTTTTCTCTTTAGCCTTTCTTTTAGTTATTCTTAGTTTTGTTAGCAAAACCCCCCTTCCTTATTAATATTTTTTTAAGTACAAATTTTGTATAGACAAGTGATGGGTTGTAAAACACATCCGGTTTTTAAATAGTTTTGAGTCAATTTTAAGTTGTAAATATGTCAATTTAGTTTATTTTTAAATTCTTTTTACATTTTATTGTTTTTACAGGCTTGTCGAATGAAATGAGCGGAAATCGAGTTCGAAACCCGAAGGAATCGAGCCCCGGTTGAAATCAAGAGAAAAAGACAAGTTTAAATGATTCTGACGTCATCGCGGTACGCGATAAGGAGAAAGAAGACCTTAGCGGTACGCGAAGTAATTCGGGAGTTCCCCGCTTATTTTGTCCATCGCGGTACGCGATATGTTTTTGAATATAGGTCCGCGGTACGCGAAAGGTTTTAAAATTTGAAAAAAGTCAAGATTCAAGCGAGATTAAATAGGAGAGGCTCCCCAGCCGTTTCATAGATCATTGTCAACCATTTTTGGAGCAGGAGAGCATTCCAGGAGCTTGAGGAAGCATTTGGGAAGCATTGGAGGGCTAGAAGACTTTGTTTACATGTGAAATCATCTTGGTCACTCTTTGTTCTCATTTGTTCTTAATTTTCAGTATTCTATTTCATCTTGTTCTGTTGTTTCTGAGATTTCTTGACTGATTATGATGTTATTAGGCTAGTTCTTTGATTCTACTTAGGTTAGAATGAATGTTTGAATGATTATTGATGGATATTGAATTTTGTTTTGAATTGTGATGGAAAACACTTTTGTAACAGATCTTATTCTGTCATTTTGATGAGTTTTGCATATCTAATCTTAATTATATCAGTTTATATCATGTTCCATACGTGTTTATTGAATGTCTTTCAGTGTTAGACACGTATTAGGTCATCGACTTGGTGTTATGACTAGTTTATGGTTTGTTTGATATCACTAGCCATAGGAAAAGATATAATTGATGTTTTTAGGGTTCTTTGTGTATCTAAGTTTAGAAATCCGGAAGGTGATAGACTTGTCGGGTGATCTTTAGCATTAGGGTTTTCATAATAACTACCCGGGAGGGTTGGTTAATTGAAAGACTTAGTGTTACTGTCATTTCGTGTCAAATTAGACATTCTAAGATTACTTCTTGCATCTTTGGTGTATTGGAATGAGAAAATCAGGAATGTGACTTGTTCATTTGAGTACAAAATGTTATTGGAAAAATCCGGGAGGTGATTCAATTAGCTAGTGTGTTTATTGCAAAATTAGGTTTTCTTAGTTGGTTATATCTGGTAATTGATCCAGAATCCATTAGGTTATCCATATTTTGCTGCTTAAGATCCTAGTTCCATCATATCAAACAAAGTCAATAGTGTCAATAATCACAAACAGGAACTCTACCTAAGTAGAGTTTTCTCAATTGGTTAGGTTTTTCTTAAACTGTAAATCATTTCTTTTAATTAAATTTGTTAATCTGTTTTAGGGTTTAAATATTAGTTAAATTGCTTTTTTCTAATTTAATTAGGATAATTAGTTTAATTGAATTGTTATTTTTATTCAAAAACTCCCCTCTTTGTTTTAAATCATTTTCTAATCTTGTTTCGTTAAGTCAGTGTCTCATGGGTTCGATATCCGGACTTTCATTAGCTATTCTACAATTGATAGGTACACTTGCCTGTTGTAGTGGTTTAGTTAGGATTTTCGGTTTTAACTCGTTGTAATTAGGTTAAGTCTAGGTTAGTATTTGTAGTTATTTTCTAGACCACTTTCAAGGACATCAAGTTTTTGGCGCCGTTGCCGGGGACACTTGGCAATAGCGAAATTAGCTTAGATTGTGATTGTAAAAAATTAGTAGGTCTAATTTTTATTTGTTTTTAATATTTTAGGTTTTTAGTCTTTTCTTTTCTTTCTTATTTGCCTTAATTGTTTCTTGTCTTTTAGTTGCTAGGTTTTTATTATTTTTAGGTTTTTCTTTGTTTTGTTTGTTAAAATCCTTTACTTGTAATCGTTTACAGTGCATGCCACATACTCGATCACAAGGACCACCACCAGTTTTAGCTTTCGAAGAGCCGGAGCAAGAGTTTCACACGAACCTTAGGAGTCGCCTTTCCCAGGTACGTGTTCTTGCCCCGATTTTGTTTTCTCCTTCTAGTTCTACACCTAGTTCACATTCACACACACCCACTTCACCTTTCCCGATCCCACCTTTTTGCTTCAACATGGCCGAGGAACCACCACCAGTGAGACGCACCGTTCACGACCGAGCTTGCGATGGATTCACCGGAGTTCGCAACACGGTCACTCGTCCCGTGTTTGCCAATGATGCTACTTGGCAATTCCCTTCTTACATCATGACTGCTATCACCAATTCCATTCAGTTTAATGGTCTTGATGATGAGGATGCTCCCGGACATCTGTCCCGTTTTTCTAGGATCTGCAACACCTTCAATCTCCATGGAGTTTCTGAGGATAACATCTGCTTACAGCTTTTCCCATTCTCTCTTGCTAGTCGTGCATTCACCTGGTTCGACAACCTTCCTGAGAACTCCATCACCACGTGGGATGATCTTTGAAAGAAATTTCTGAAGAAATATTTTCCACCTTCCAAAGCTGCTCGTCTAAGGGACCAAATCCATTCCTTTCATATGGAGCCCGATGAGTCTTACTCTGCAGCTTGGGAGAGATTCCACACTTTGCTTAGCAAATGTCCACAGCATGGACTTTCTGAATGGGCACTTGTAGAGAAATTCTACAATGGCTTGACACTTGAGAAGCAAATCATGTTCAATACAGCTGCAGGAGGGCATATCATGGAGATAAAGGATACAGATGAGTGTATTGACATGTTTGAGAGTTTTGCTAGAGCCGAGCAGCAGCAGAAGCCATCCACTAGATCCTCCACCACTAAGGCTACCAACACCTCATCTGTTGCTCGAGGTGTTTATCAGGTCGCTCCTGACACTAGCCTTGCTGCTACCATTGAGTCTTTAGCGAGAGATATGAAGGAACTGAAGACACAGCTGAAGAAGTGTGAGATATGTCGAGGAGGACATGCGACTGCCGAGTGCCCCATTACTGATCAGGAGCAGTTAGATTCCATTAATTCAGGTTGGAACAAGCCTTTCACTTCCAACTTCAATTCCAATCCCAATCCTAATTGGAATCCTAACTCAAATTGGCGAAACTCGAACAACAACTGGCGTGGTAACAACTCCTATCAACCACGTCAGAATCAGGTAGCGAATGAGAATTCAGGAGCGGGTCCAAGCAGCAGTGGTGACCCAGAAGTGAAGGACATGCTCAAGCAGCAGATGCAGATGCTACAGCAGTTGATTGCCAAGGATCAACACACACAGGTGAAGCCTCAGGAGCATGATACATTGCTGAGGAATCAACAGTCAGCAATTCTGGACCTACAGCGATCGGTAGGTGACATTGCGAAGAGGTTGGATGAGAGGCAGGGTGGATCCTTCTCGGGGAATACTGAGGCAAACCCGAAGGGTCATGTGAAGGCTGTGACGACTAGGAGTGGTCGTGGAGGTGAGAAGGAGGTGGAGAAGTCACCGGATGTCGATGTAGAGGAACCGGTTGACGAGGAGATAGAAATGGAGACTCCTGATAGGGTGCACCAGAGGCTAGGCCCAGCAAGTACAGCACCAGTAGGAGAGTCTTCAGTTGAGAAGAAGGGAGTTGAGGCAGAGAAGAAGAAGATGGAAGAGAAGAGGACTCCCGAGGTTGATGTAAGCAGGCTACCATATCCGGCACGTGCATTGCAGCAGAAGTATGCACAGGAGTATGGACATTTCTTAGAGATGTTTAAGCAGCTTAAGATTAACCTCCCGTTTGTAGAAGCACTCCAGCATATGCCCAAATATGCTAAATTCTTGAAGGATCTTCTGTCTAACAAGAAGAAGCTGGAGTCACTTTCTACAGTCACATTAGGAGCTCGATGTTCTGCGTTGGTCCAGAACAAACTGCCCGAGAAGCTTGATGATCCAGGGGTTTTCACTATCCCTTGCTTATTTGGCAGTTCTTCTGTGAACCATGCGTTGGCTGACTTAGGTGCTAGCATTAATTTGATGCCATATTCGACTTATCAGAAGCTAGACCTTGGAGACCCATTGCCGACGCGCATGAGCATCACTTTGGCCGATCGATCAGTTAAGTATCCACGGGGAATTGTGGAGAATGTTTTGGTGAAGGTTGATAAGTTTGTATTCCCCGCGGATTTTGTCATTCTGGACATGGAGGCCGATGACCGAGTCCTGCTCATTATGGGACGTCCTTTCCTACGCACTGCTAAGGCAATGATAGATGTTTTTGAAGGTAAGATTACATTGCATGTAGATGAGGAGAATGTTACATTCGACGTGAGGAAGTCGATGAAGCATTCGAATGGCCAGGATGATTCTGTTTATTTTCTTGATTCTTTCATTCCTTACATAGATCGTTGTCTAGATTACATTTCTGGATCTGATTTATTGAAAGATCAAGACCTGGGTGAGGAGAACTAGGCTGTTGAGATTGATGCTTCTTCTGAGCACATTCCGAGCAGTCTGGCTAGTAAGCCTCCTGAATACCCGACTGCTTTTGAGGTTTTTGAGAGTACAGATCCGGTTGAGAGACCATCTGTTGAGGCACCACCATCCCTAGAGCTTAAGGAGTTGCCATCTCATTTGGAGTATGCATTTCTGGATGGTGATTCTGATTTACCCGTCATCATTTCATCTTCATTGACGGAGGAGGAGAAGTCGAGATTGATTGAGGTGCTTAAGGCAAATAAGTAGGCGATTGCGTGGAAGTTGATGGACATAAAGGGCATACACCCTTCGTTTTGTACGCATCGCATTTTGATGGAGGAGGATTACAAGCCGGTGGTCCAACCACAGCGACGGCTAAATCCTAATATGTCTGAAGTTGTGAAGAAGGAAGTTCTTAAGCTTTTAGATGCCGGATTGATCTATCCCATTTCAGATTCCGCTTGGGTCAGTCCGGTACAGGTAGTTCCGAAGAAGGGAGGCATGACTGTCATTGTGAATGAGAAGAAGGAGTTGATTCCGTCTAGGACAGTCACTGGTTGGAGAGTATGCATCGATTACAGGAGACTGAATGATGCCACCAGGAAAGATCATTTCCCACTGCCTTTCATTGATCAGATGTTGGAGCGGTTGTCAGGACAACAGTTTTACTGTTTTCTTGATGGTTTCTCAGGTTATTTCCAGATCCCTATAGCACCAGAGGATCAGGAGAAAACCACGTTTACATGCCCATACGGTACCTTTGCGTATCGCCGTATGCCGTTTGGGTTATGTAATGCTCCAGCCACATTTCAGAGATGCATGGTGGCTATATTTCAGGATATGATCGAAACTTCCATGGAAGTTTTCATGGACGATTTTTCAGTGTTTGGAAGTTCATTCGATCATTGTTTGCAGAATTTGGATAAGATGCTTGCTAGATGTGTGGAGACTAATCTGATGCTGAACTGGGAGAAGTGCCATTTCATGGTGACTGAGGGTATTGTGCTAGGGCACAAGATTTCGCGAGATGGCATTGAGGTAGATAGAGCTAAGATAGAGACGATTAGTAAACTCCCACCACCGACGAATGTGAGAGCAGTTCGTAGTTTTCTAGGTCATGCAGGGTTTTATAGGCGTTTCATTAAAGACTTTTCTAAGATTACCCGACCGATGACCCGTCTTTTGGAGAAAGATGTGGAGTTTGAGTTTAGTGATGAGTGCATGAGAGCGTTCGAGTTTTTGAAGGAGAAGTTGGTGAGTTCTCCTATTTTGATAGCCCCCGATTGGAGCCCTCCTTTCGAATTGATGTGCGATGCGAGTGATTTTGCAGTAGGGGCTGTGCTTGGTCAGCGGAAAGATAAGCACTTTCATCCGATTTACTACGCAAGTAAGACCTTAGATGATGCTCAGGAGAATGACACGACTACGGAGAAGGAGTTGTTAGTGGTCGTGTATGCGTTCGATAAGTTTAGGTCTTATCTTGTTCTTTCCAAGACCATTGTTTACACCGATCATGCGGCCTTGCGATACTTGTTCGCAAAAAAGGACGCAAAAACTCGTTTGATTCGGTGGATTCTCCTCCTTTCTGAGTTTGACATAGAGATTAAGGATAAGAAAGGAGCTGAGAATGTTGCAGCCGACCATTTGTCGCGGCTTGAGGATCCTGCTCGGGAGAAGATGAATGAGGAGATGATTGGAGACACATTCCCACATGAGACTTTGATTTCTGCAGACATAGAGATAGTGGGTTTAGTGAGTGCAGGTGAGCAGGGATTACCGTGGTTCTCAGACATTGCGAATTACTTGTCTGAAGGATACATGTTGAAGGGTCTGACTTCACAGCAGCGGAAGAGGTTCTTTACTGAAGCAAACCATTATATATGGGATGCTCCATATTTGTTTCGCGAGGGAGCAGACGGGATTTTGAGGAGATGTGTGAGTCGTGAGGAAGGATTAGACATCCTAAGACATTGTCATGAGGGATTGACTGGAGGACACCATGGGGCATCGTACACTGCGAAGAAGGTGTTTGATTGTGGATTTTATTGGCCGACATGTTTAAGGATGCACATGAGTTTGTGAGGAGCTGTGATGCGTGTCAGAGGACTGGAAACATCTCACGCAGGAATGAGATGCCCCAGAACCCCATCCAGGGGGTTGAGGTCTTTGATATTTGGGGTATTGACTTCATGGGACCGTTCCCTTCATCCCGAGGGAATCGGTACATCCTCGTGGCTATTGATTATGTTTCGAAGTGGGTAGAGGCTCAAGCTTTATCCACGAATGATGCACGAGGAGTTGTGGGATTTCTGAAGAGATTGTTTTGTAGGTTTGGACCCCCTAAGGCATTGATAAGTGATAGAGGCACGCATTTTTGTAATGCACAGTTGGAGAAGGTGTTGGCACGATACGGGGTGACCCATCGAGTGTCGACTGCCTATCATCCACAGACTAGTGGCCAGGTTGAGAATGCCAATAGGGGTGTGAAGAGGATTCTGGAGAAGACGATAGGGAGAAACCGTAAGGATTGGGCAGATAGGCTAGACGAGGTGTTGTGGGCGTTTAGGATAGCTTTTAAGAATCCGATTGGGACCACACCTTTTCGGATGATTTATGGTAAAGCATGTCATCTGCCAGTGGAGTTAGAGCATAAGGCGTTTTGTGCGTTGAAGAGTGTGAATCTTGATTTGCCGAGTGCTGTGAAGAATCGGTTTCTACAGTTGCATGAGTTAGAGGAGTTGCGTGACGAGGCGTACGCACGATCGTGGAGTTATAAAGAGCGTACAAAGGCGTTGCACGATCGTAAGTTGATAGGAGTGAAGGAGTTTAGGAAAGGTGATCAGGTGCTAGTTTATGATTCAAGGCTCAGATTATTTCCAGGTAAGTTGAAGTCCAAATGGAAAGGACCGTTTGTTGTGCATGAAGTCTTTCCACAAGGAGCAGTTGAGCTTGAATCAGAAGGTCGGACATGGAAGGTTAACGGGCATCGTTTGAAGCTATACATCGGAGGACCGATCGGTACTGAAAAGGAGGTAGCACTCCTTGAGTTGCGTAAGTGAGGATAGTGCCTGATTTGTAGAGTTTGTAAAATAGATTAGCGTGTGTTTCGTGGCTTTATTTTTGTGTAAAGTGTTGTGGGGTTCCACGAGTCTTAAACGATAGGACTATCTCGGGAATTAAGTGTGGGTATTCGTTACGGTTTTCGCCTATAACGTCCATGCTCATTGAAACCGAAATTTAAGTCGCATCGTAACTCGATTAGGTTTAGATTGTAAATTTTAGGCAATTAACCTTAGTTAGTACGTTTAGGTAATTAATTTTTAGTCTTGTAAACTATTAGAACAAAATTTTTTTAGGTAGTGTTTATTTTATTTAATTTTATTTTGTGTTACTAGAATTTTTATTTTTGTAATATATTTAGAGTAGAATTAAATTAGGTAAGTTTTTAGTTTATTTAACTTTATTTTAGTTTATTTTATTTTATTTTATTTTAGTTAATTAAGTAAATTCAAAAAGCTCCGAAACTCTTCGCGGTACGCGGTCATGTACCCAGTATCACCGCCGCGGTACGCGGAGGATTTCGGGAAAAGAAAAAAAATAATAAATAACATATGCTTCTTCGCGTACCACTACCACACCACACACCACCCCTCTACCACCGGTTCTCCACCCTATCACCACCACTTGCCATTATCTCTCCACCCCACAGCCACCGTAGATCCACCGTAGCACCACCTGCAACCACCACATCGCCACTGTAGCTCACCACCACCGCTCGCCACCGCGTCTATCGCCGCCAGCCGTTGTCGCCATAGCCGCCGCTGCTATCACCATCACAACCGGTCGCCACCATCACCACTGTCATCGTCGTCGCATCATCACCATCATCTTCTCCGGTCAATCACACCACCAACCACCGATACATCGCGATTAGGTATAGTTATCTTTTCTTTTTCGATTTTAGGTTTTAGATCTAGGATAGTTTGTAATTTGTGTAAATATAGATTAATTTTAGAACTTAGGGTTGATTTGTATTGAATTTGGAACGAAATAGGGTTCGGTTGGTCACCATTGATGGCTGATCGATTTGCTGTATTTGAAAAGGGGCCGCGTACCGCGGACTAAGCCCCTAGCGGTACGCGATGGCAGCCGGAACCCAATTCGTTCAACTGTTGATACACAGAAAATTTTTGTATATTAATTTTGTAAATAAAATTTAATTTATAGTATATTATTGTACATATATAAATTTTGTAAAATAGGTTAACATTTTAGATTTTTGTAAAAATTTTGTAAATAAATTTTTGTTAAAATTTTGTTTTCATTATTAGTATACATATGTAAATATTTAAAAATTAGTTTTAATACTGTAAATTTTGTAAATAATTTTTAATTTGTAAATAAATTTTTGTAAAATATTTTTTGTGTAAAATAAATTTAACATTTTTAATTTTTGTAAATAGGTTTTCAATTTCAAATTTATACTTTGTAAATAGTAAATTTTTGTAAAAATTGTAAATAGATTAAAATTAGGATTTAAAGTAGTTTAATTTGTAAATTTTGTTCTATATTTTGTATTTTTGTACACTGCTATTGTAGGATGTCTGGAGCAGCTGAGAGTTCGGCTGCAGGGGCCAAGAGGGCCAGAGGTTCGAGCTCATCGAGGAGGAGGGCTAGAGAGATCAGTTATTCATCAGAGGAGATCCTCCCGATTGCAAGGATGAGGCGGTTCCCATAGATCAGCGTGTCCTCAGAGACCATACTGTCCTGCAGTTTGAGCAGGGGACAGAGGAGGCCACTCGTTGCGAGCGATATGTGATGATGGAGCATTACCACCACCGTACTTTTGATAGAGAGCTGCTAGAGAGGTTAGGGTGTCTTGATGAGTTTGATGCTATTGTTAGAGACGAGTGGAGGACTGCTCTCGATTGCAGGTGGCCTCAGTACATGGAGCTTACAGTCGAGTTTCACTCGACATTCCGTCACATGTCAGGCTCATTCGATGATCCTGCTGCTGTATCGTTTGCCTTAGGCAGACGTACATTTTCCATGAGCATCCCGCAGTTCGCGATAGCGACGGGATTATATACAGCTGAGCAGGTGAGAGAGCCTGGCTTTGCTCAGAGCCTGAGGGCAGTGGTCAGGGAGCCCAATGATTTGGGCATTACAGAGAGGCAGCTGGAGGAGTTTTGGACATCCATAGCTGACGGACCATTTACGAGTGCGATTATCGAGTCCTCGATTCGTGATCCACTCATTAGATATGTCCACAGGATGGTTAGTTGCACTCTCATCGGTCGCAGGGCCGGTGCAGAGAAATGCAACCAACTGGACCTGTTTTGCATGTATAGTATGATTAGTCGTCGCCCGGCTAACCTCGCCTGCATTTTATTGTCATCATTCGCGAGGGTTTGCCGTGGAGGGGCGACGGCTAGACTAGATTTGGGACCCTATATTGGGAGGATTGCTTCGAGGCTGGGAGTCTTTAACAGATTCCCACGCCGATTTTTGACAGAGGGGCCCGTGACGGGGCGTTATAGTCTAGATGACATGCGGTTAGCTGGCATGTGCACTATGACAGATCCAGCCACTTGGATGCCAGCTAGGCCTGCACCACAGGGACCCCCAGATGTTGAGGTTCTGCAGAGGCAGGTACCACCTGAGCGACAGAGGATTTTACACAGGGCAGAGAGGCCTCCGCAGACATTTCCCCTTCGTCAGCCTCGTCCTCCCCGCATTACTTTAGAGAGTCTTTGGGAGGAGCACCAGAGGCTGGCTCAGATGATGCGCCTTCTTTTTACACACTTAGGGGTTGAGATTCCTGAGTGGTTTAGAGCTCCAGATCCACCTTAGCACCCAGGAGGACATGATTATGAGCCTCATGATTAGATTTCAGTATCTTAGCAGTAGTAGTTGTATCTTTTGTACTTTCGCTTTATTTTTATTTTTATCATGATGGTCTGTATATATTTGGATATATTTTGTGCTGAACTCAGTTGTATATAGACTATTGGATTGTATATATTTTATGGTTGTTATGGTTGATTATTGTATGTACAGTTTTTCTTTTATTATTATCCATGTATATGTTGATGGTTTGTTGTGAGTGTTAGTGGATTGCCAAATTCATCGTGAATGTTCAGAATGCGTTTTTGGACTTGATTGTGATTGCGATTGGATTTGATGGCGGTTAATAAGACTTACGAGGAAATTGTCACATATCAGGGAAGTTGTAATTATTGTAAATTGTATATTTTTGTTGAATTGTTCATTATTTCATATTCCACATTGAGGACAATGTGTGATTTTAAGTGTGGGTATGAGATTTGTGTAAAATTGTAAATTTTTGAAATTTTTAGCAAATAAGTTGTAAATTTTTAGTAAATTTTAAAAATAATTAGTAAAATACAAAAAGATTTTCATTTTTAAATTTGAGTCATTTGTAAATAATCAAGTCAGTTTTAGTTAGGTTTGAGTCTTTTATTTTTTAATTTTCTTTTATAGTTAATCTTGTTTGGATTGTTTAGAGTTTAATTTGTAGTTTGGTTTGAATTACCCTTATCAGTTGGGTAGTGATAACTTATATATTGTAGTAGAAAGGCAATCAAGAGCATTACAATAACTCGATCGCGAATGGAATGCTATACGATCGTGTTATTCTGGATTTGACATGCACGGATGTTACACAAAAACAGCTAAGTCTTTTCCAAAATTTTATTTTCTTTTCTTTATTTTTGTCTTTTTCATTTTTTATTTAGGTTTTTAGTTGTTTAATTGTAAATTGAGTCTAATTTAAATTTTCTAGGTTAGATTGTAAATATTATATATAATTTTGTAAAAAGTCTTTGAATTAGGTTTTGCATTTAAAATGGAAAATGATAGTATAATCAGGAATTTTGTGTTGTCTTAAAAGTTTAAACGTACGCATCTAATTTGGGATATGTTAGTAGGCCTAACTGATAAAAAGGTTCTTTAGTATTGATATAATTTATTTAATTTTCATGATGCTAATAGGTTTTGCCTTGGGAAATATGGGGATTCTGAAACTGTTTAATAGTGATTAGAGGAACTTTTACAAACAAACAACTTAATGTTTTTAAAATTAAACCTGGCACATATGTTCTCTTTTTATGAAAATAAATTCGAGATTTATGGCGCCTGTTTAAAAGAAACATCATCCACCAATCCACTAAATGGGCTGAGCTTGCAGAAAAAAAAATATATAAAACAAAATAAAATAAGAGCTGCAGCTTATGTGTCATACCTCGGATGGCAACCGAGTGAAACACCACTAAGTTAGGCTCATTAAATTAGAAGCAAAATGCCCATAACTTCATCCATTCCATCTAAGGTTTGATTTTTAAATTCATTTAGGTTGTTTGAATGTAATGGTAACTTAAAAGCTTTTATCAGGATTAGGTTGATCTATATGACTTGAGTGTAATACCTATAGTTGATTGAATCATTTGAACATAATGAATCAAGACTAGGGAACCTAGATATCAGTTGTTGGTTTATGTGGATATAAATACTGACAATTGTGGTTAATGCGTATGTGTATAAAATTTTGAGTTTAAAACTAAATTTCTGATTGTGATTCCATTGCAATTCTTTTTCGAGGACGAAAAATGTTCAAGTGTGGGTATTTTTGATGGGTTGTAAAACACATCCGGTTTTTAAATAGTTTTGAGTCAATTTTAAGTTGTAAATATGTCAATTTAGTTTATTTTTAAATTCTTTTTACATTTTATTGTTTTTACAGGCTTGTCGAATGAAATGAGCGGAAATCGAGTTCAAAACCCGAAGGAATTGAGCCCCGGTTGAAATCAAGAGAAAAAGACAAGTTTTAATGATTCTGACGTCATCGCGGTACGCGATAAGGAGAAAGAAGACCTTAGCGGTACGCGAAGTAATTCGGTAGTTCCCACTTATTTTGTCCATCGCGGTACGCGATATGTTTTTGAATATAGGTCCGCGGTACGCGAAAGGTTTTAAAATTTGAAAAAAGTCAAGATTCAAGCGAGATTAAATAGGAGAGGCTCCCCAGCCGTTTCATAGATCATTCTCAACCATTTTTGGAGCAAGAGAGCATTCCAGGAGCTTGAGGAAGCATTTGGGAAGCATTGGAGGGCTAGAAGACTTTGTTTACGTGTGAAATCATCTTGGTCACTCTTTGTTCTCATTTGTTCTTAATTTTCAGTATTCTATTTCATCTTGTTCTGTTGTTTCTGAGATTTCTTGACTGATTATGATGTTATTAGGCTAGTTCTTTGATTCTACTTAGGTTAGAATGAATGTTTGAATGATTATTGATGGATATTGACTTTTGTTTTGAATTGTGATGGAAAACACTTTTGTAACAGATCTTATTCTGTCATTTTGATGAGTTTTGCATATCTAATCTTAATTATATCAGTTTATATCATGTTCCATACGTGTTTATTGAATGTCTTTCAGTGTTAGACACGTATTAGGTCATCGACTTGGTGTTATGACTAGTTTATGGTTTGTTTGATATCACTAGCCATAGGAAAAGATATAATTGATGTTTTTAGGGTTCTTTGTGTATCTAAGTTTAGAAATCCGGAAGGTGATAGACTTGTCGGGTGATCTTTAGCATTAGGGTTTTCATAATAATTACCCGGGAGGGTTGGTTAATTGAAAGACTTAGTGTTATTGTCATTTCGTGTCAAATTAGACATTCTAAGATTACTTCTTGCATCTTTGATGTATTGGAATGAGAAAATCAGGAATGTGACTTGTTCATTTGAGTACAAAATGTTATTGGAAAAATCCGGGAGGTGATTCAATTAACTAGTGTGTTTATTACAAAATTAGGTTTTCTTAGTTGGTTATATCTGGTAATTGATCCAGAATCCATTAGGTTATCCATATTTTGCTGCTTAAGATCCTAGTTCCATCATATCAAACAAAGTCAATAGTGTCAATAATCACAAACAGGAACTCTACCTAAGTAAAGTTTTCTCAATTGGTTAGGTTTTTCTTAAACTGTAAATCATTTCTTTTAATTAAATTTGTTAATTGTTTTAGGGTTTAAATATTAGTTAAATTGCTTTTTCTAATTTAATTAGGATAATTAGTTTAATTGAATTGTCATTTTTATTCAAAAACGCCCCTCTTTGTTTTAAATCATTTTCTAATCTTGTTTCGTTAAGTCAGTGTCTCGTGGGTTCGATATCCGGACTTTCATTAGCTATTCTACAATTGATAGGTACACTTGCCTGTTGTAGTGGTTTAGTTAGGATTTTCGGTTTTAACTCGTTGTAATTAGGTTAAGTCTAGGTTAGTATTTGTAGTTATTTTCTAGACCACTTTCAAGGACATCAATAAGTCTTTTAGTTTCTAGTTAGTGCTTTCTATAGAAGTCTTTGGGTTCGATATCCGGACTTGCTTAGGCTATACTAGTTTCGATAGGTTCACTTGCCTGTCAGTAGTTTATTTTTAGAGAGTCTAGAGTATTACTTAGTGTCTAGATTGGTTTTAATTTTTGTTGGTTTAATTAAGCTACCGTACGACATTAAGTTTTTGGCGCTGTTGCCGGGGACTTCTTAGTCGATTGTGCTTACTAGTTCTTGTTCTTATGTGTGCATATTGGTGTTTATTTTGTTTTTAATTTTATTTTATTTTATTTTGACTTATTTCGTTTGATTGATTTTTGTTTGTTTGCAGGTTTGGTAGTGTATGCCACACTTACGCTCACACGGACCGCCACCTGAGCTTTCTTTGCCTTCAAGGAGCGATTCGCGGGACTTTTCTGAGGGTTCTACGAGCGAGGTAAGTGTTTCCACTCCCATTTCTGCTCATTTTTCTGAGCATACACCATCATCTTCTTCTAATTATTCTACTCATTCCAGTCCACGCTTGCCTTTTGTTTCATCCATGGCTGAGCGTCGCACTGTTCACCAGCAGGCCACCGCAGGTTTCACGGGGCTTAATAACCGCATTACACTACCACCGATCCCGAATGAAAATTCGTGGCAGATTCCTTCATATATCATGACCGCTATTAATAATGCTCAATTCAGCGGTCGTGATGATGAAGATGCACCCGCGCACCTTGCTCGACTCACACGCATCTGTGGCACCTTTAATCTTCAAGGCGCCACCGAAGATGCGATTTTCATGCACCTGTTTCCCTTTTCTTTATCGGGGCGAGCAGCCACTTGGCTTGACTCTCATCCACCAGGCACTTTTACCACTTGGGCTAGCCTCCGAGATGCTTTTCTTAAAAAGTATTTCCCACCTACTAAGGCCACCCACCTGAGAGATGAGATCCATTCATTCCGAATGGCCCCTGATGAGCCCTACTATCTTGCTTGGGAGAGGTTCCAAAACCTTCTAAGTCGATGCTCCCAGCATGGTTTGTCTGAACGGGCCCTTGTAGAGAAATTCTACAATGGGCAAACATATGAGACTCGTGCCCGATTTAACACTTCTGCAGGAGGCCACCTCATGGGTAAGAGGGATGTGGCTGAATGCAATGACCTTTTTGAGAGTTTAGCTCAGGCCGAGTATGAGCAACGGTCTGCAAATAGGAATTTCACTCCTATTGCTAGTTCTTCCTCCTCAACAAGAGGAATTCACCACGTTAATGTGGACACTAGTGTTGCTGTTGCTCTTGAGTCTTTAGCTAGGGATGTTAGGGATTTGAAGATGAGAGTGGATCGGTGTGAGATTTGCAGAAGTGGTCATGCCACGTCTGAGTGTTTGGTGAGCCAGGAGCAGGCTAACTATCTAGGAGGACAGGGTAGGTTCAGGCACTCATACAACCCCAGATGGGGAAATTCTCAAAACCCTCAGCCTTTTAGATCTTCAGGTAACCCCTGGTTTCCATCAAAGTTATCCTCAAAACCAGGGGCAGGGTCAGCCTAGCGGTAGTGGTTCTGGTAGCACTTCTAGTGGTGGTGGTAGTATGGGTAGGATAGAGGAGTTATTGACTCAGTTAGTGGCAAAAGATGCCACTACACAGAAGATCCTACATGAGCATGATGTCCTTCTCAAGAACCAGCAACCTGCATTCTTGTATTTACAGCAAACGGTTGGTGACATAGCCAAACGGTTGGATGAACGGCCCCAAGGCCAGTTCCCGGGTCAACCTCAGACCACCCCAAATGCCCTCGTTAAGGCAGTCACTACCCTTTCTGGAGGAGGTGGAGGAGAAAGATTCATACCACCGGTGCTGGTGTGTAACAACCGGTTTTAACGATTGAATGTATTTGAAATAATCGTTAAAATAACGATTGTGATTGTTGTAATTTGAAAACATGTGAGAATTACGTCATCAATGGCAAGAGAACGTATGATCATTTTAGAAATCCATGTTGATTTGATGATTGTAATTATTATAGGTTGATAGTATGTGAAAAATGGTGAACGTGGGCGAAAACCGTGCGCGAAACGGAGTTACGGATTGTCCAGAATCGCGAAACAAAGAAAATTTCAAAGATATTGTGTTTTGGACTCTTCGCGGTACGCGAAGATGATTCTGAGGTCCCGTCGAGGTACCGAAGGAACAAAAATATCTGATGATCCCGAATTGCTTCGCGGTACGCGAAGAGCCCTTGAACCCTCCTTCGCGGTACGCGACGAGTGTGGCTGTAACAGCAAGTACCAGATCGTCCGGCAAGTCCGTACGGTACGTGTACTTTCTACAGTAACTATGTGTACTTATACGATTATGAACAGTACTTGTATTAACAGAATCCTAAGTACAAGAAATTGTTGTACGTATTTTCGTATAAACTTAAATACATTAAGTACAACGTACATTTGAAACATTAGTTGCGTTTATTAAGTGCAAACTTAATTACAGTTAACACAACAAATCATGAGAAACAACTGAACTCAAACAATATTCAGAAACATATCGGTTGCGATCTGATGTCCACAAATGACAGGAATCAGATGACCGACAAATCAGTACAAGAACAATGTGAAGACAGGATGTTTAGTTGAGTCCGACAGTGAGGAAACACAATCTAAACACAATTACAGTGTTATTTCAGAATAACGAACTGACAGTGCGTTTGCGTGGGTGATGATTCACACGAACATATCTGTGAGTTTAGAGTTCTGAAATAATGACTGAAAGTAGTAGAAAACAAAAGTCAGAAAGCAAAACCATCGTCGTATTCGTTCGGGTGACGATTCGAACGAATTACGCGCGAAGGTGACGCGATCTGACGAAACGAAAACGAAAACACGACACGAACGAAAGTAATTTAATAAAATAAAATAAATAACATTTTACAATTTTGAAACTCATCAAAATAATTAAATTAAACTCTTTTTATTTAAAACCATTTAAATTACGCGTAATTTTCCGGAAACGTAACGAATTAACGAACCGAGCAACGAAAACGAACCCGAACATCCTCGGGGTATAAATACACATAAATGAGCTTATTTCTCATTCCCTCATTTCCCACCAAACCAACTCTCAAACCCGGTTTTGAAAACCCTAGCCACTTCCAACCTCTCTCCTCCATAACTTCTTCATTTCTTAACCAAATCACTCCATTTTTGAACCCACACGAAGCTCTCATCACTCTCTACACGAAAGTACAACAGATCGGAGCCACACACCACTGAAAATCGAGGTATGGTGATGCAAAGAACCACGAAAATTAGGGTTTTTACCCTTTGTTTCTATCTTCTAAACTAGTCGGCCAAATACTTACCCACTTGAGCCATACAACCGTGGGGACAACCCTTAACCACTATCACCTTTGAATCCTTGAAATGGAAGTGAGGCCCAACCAACTCTGCTACGGCCGAATGTCCCGAACCAGATGGTCGAATGACCAGTGATCTATGGCCGAAAGAGCCACACCCATACGCCGAATGACCCCATTCTAACCCTTCTCATGCGCCAGCCATCAACCTGCGAATGAACCTCATTCGGAAGTAACTCATTCGACCAGGAGATCCCATTCGAGCTCTACATTCGGCCAAGACTTCCCTTCGCCACCCACTTCATTCGGCCAACAACCTAGTCGACCACCACCATTCGCCACTTCTTCCTTCGGGGGAGGACCAGGCCCACTTCGGCTGAACCAACTTATACACAGACCACCCTTGGCTGGCTCAGTTGATGGCAACCCTAACTGATTTCTTGAACCTAATCGGCTCAATGGACTTAGATGAGTAGTGTTGTTTATGTCAGTGCCTAGGTCCAACCACTTAGCCCACCATTCAATCGGCCCAAGAAGCTGGCCCAGCAGCACTTACGCGGCCGAACAGAAGCCCAATAGTCTCTTTTTGTTCAGGCCCCATAATTTCCCTCTTGGCCCATCAGATTTGCTGGGTTGGCCAGCATGTGGGTTGGACCAGGCCCTATGTTCATCAGCAGGCGATTTAGGCCATGGCCACTATCCTGGACCAATAACCTTGAACAGGCCCAACATCAAAATCAGCCGGCCCACAACAGGCCCATGTGGTTGCTGATTGGCCAATATTGGCCCCGGGTAGGCCCAACAGACTATTGTCTAGGCCCAAGTGTATCTTAGCCCAAACATCCTGGTCTAGCCCAGTAGCCCTAGTAGGCCCCAAATAATTAACCAAAAACCTAGTTGTGGCCCATATTCATTAGGTAACCAAGGACAAAATGGGCCCACAGTTGTTTCAGCCCATGTAAGCAAGGCCCAGCTTGGCTTATGAACTATGTTAGTGAAGGCCTGAGACAAAACTCATTGGGCCCAACAAAATCAGCCCGAGGCCCACAGAAACTGATCCAAGGCCTATTTTGAGGCCCTTGTCCTCATTTTGGAGCCACTTTGCTATTAACTTGGCCAACAGCCTACTTCTGGCCCATTTCTGAATCCTACAGCTCATTCTAACTATAGGCCCAACAAATCTTGCCTGGGCCCACCTTTGGCCCAACAATTTCCCTTGTGGCCCAATAGAGGCCCATAAGAACACTTTAATTCTAGGCCTTGCAACATTTGGCCGGGCCTTTGTATTCAAATAGTCAAATCATTGTCCCATACTTTCAAATAAGTCACACAACCCTCAAATGTTCAAGAACTATTCCAAGGCCCATAGATTTGGGCCAAGGCCCAACTTGTTACACAAAGGCCCAACAAGTAACTTGGTCACATTGTTCGGTCCATATTTTCATGATTAGGCCCACATGAGTTTAATACATTTCATAAGATCAAAATAAGATATGTCAAAAGATTGTTTGCTTAATTAATTCATAATTATGCAATAAATGTTCAAAACGTACGAGATCAACAAAGATGAGTTGGAAACTAAGCACTAAGTCTTTTATCAAAGCAAATTGCTTATAACAAATGACAGAATGATAACTTATAATGTCATTGACTTGAATCAAACATATGGGACCGAACAAGGATTATGACCAAGTCTTACGCGTATTAGCCAACTTTAGGGTTAACACCTACATCTACACACACAAACCCTACAAAACTTATACTTACAAGTCTTAACAACGTGAAATCAATACAGGAACGTGAAAACAAACCCAATTACAACACAGAGCGCGTGCATTCTTTTGTTAAGCTAAGTCAACTCAACAGCTACAAGGTGAGTTCATTGCCCCTTTTCTAACATTTTGTTTTAAAACGCGGGGCTGAGAAGCATGCGTAAACTGTTTTATTTAAATTGTTTACTTAAATGCATTATATGTTTTACATGTATAAATGTTATCCTAGACTCATGTTTAGGTAATTGTTACATACTAAAGAACTATTTCAAAGAACTATTTTCAAAGAACTAAAGATCTCAACAAAGAACTATTTTCAAAGGTCTATTTCAAAGAACTAACGGTCTATTCTCAAAGAACTAACGATCTATTTTCAAAGAACTATTTCAAGGGTGTGTTGTCAAAGAACTAACGATCTATTTCAAAGAACTAAGTACAAAGAACTATTTTAAGGAAATCTAGGAAATGCTCAAAGATAACATGTGCCAAAGAACTAAAGAACTAAAGAACTATGGATGGTCTAAAGAACTATGAAAGCCTATATATCAAAAGATGTCCTAGCTAGACTGATTGATTATAGGTCACATGTTTGATGAGGTTTACAGATCCCCTTTACTACTAAGTACCTTGATTGACAGACTAGTCTACTCGAGTTGACCAAAGGCCCCAATCATTAGGACTTAGATTTTATTCAATGTTTAATTATTTATTTACTTAAACATTTGCAACTGTTTATACAATTACTATGGTTGGTCATGTTGTGTGATGAACTTGTGAAATCAACATGGATTTCAATTGATTGTAAACACAGGGACAGTAACAGAAGAACTTATGGAATGGTGTCAAGGGTAAAAATGCTTAATTATCATTAACAGCAGTGTCATATGCATATCAGTATGTGGTGGGATGTTGGCTAGGGCTTGTCCCTTACATATGCCCTATATATAAGCATACCGATGTGGATATTACATGTGGTGTTAATGAGGTTAGGGTCTTTACCAAAGAGGACTTTCAAATCATTTACAAATCATAAAACTATATGAACTCACCAACCATGTGTTGACTTGATCTTTTTGCATGACTTCTCAGGTGACGAACAGGTCAATTAGGAAGTCATTACTTCTGGGCTAGGACTTCTCTTAGAAGACTTAGTATTTTGGACCTGCATATTTTTGAAGACATCATTACACATACCATTTTGTATATCTTGTGTAAATACAAGATAGAAACTTATGATGTTAATAGTAGATTTACATTGTTAAATTATAAACATACTGATGTAATTTAACTTTGTAATTCTATCATATTTAGCATTTCTCATTTATGTATCATGTGCAATATAACAATCTGATCAATCCGATTATCATTCACGATATCGCCCCCGGGAACCTTCCGCCCGACGGGACAAACGATCCTATTCCGCCGGCTCGGGGTGTGACAGATTGGTATCAGAGCCATGGTTATAGAGAAATATAGGTCACTGATATGAACGGTTTGGCCTAGACTATAACCTAGGGACCCTGCATGTAGAGAACTTAGGATTTAAGATCTATTGCATTGTGTCTTCTACATTCGATCATTGCACTAACCAATATTCATTTGGTTATGATCAGAATGCCGCCACGAAGACAACCTCCCCTGTTGCAATCATCACAAGACCAAGCTCCACATTCCTCAACACCATCACCAAATGACTCACCACCGCCACCTCCTCCACCGCCTCCACCTCCTCCCCCACTGATCACAGAGGCATCAGGTTCAGGCACGACTCCCATACTGGATCCTACTACTATCGCTTTGGTGACCCTACTGAGCAGTCAGATGACTAATCAGATGAAGGAAGCAATACCGGAGATGTTCAACCTTCTCCGTAACGAGATCAACAACACTGGCAATTCATCAGGAGAAGCCAGTGGGAACACTGGTGGTACTTCAACCACTCTTATAAGTCCTTTATGGGCTGCAAACCACCCAGCTTTAGTGGGTCGGAGGAGCCGTTGGATTAATCCAATGGATTGAAAAGATTGAGGCTACTCTGGACCTCTGCAGCTGTCCAGAGCACCATAAAGTCCGCTACTCTGCTGGAAAATTCAACAAGCGGGCTCTAACCTGGTGGAATGGTCAGATCAACGCTCGAGGAAGAGAAGAAGCTATGGCAATGCCATGGAGGACTTCAAGGCGTTACTGAGAACATAATTCTGCCCCCAAGAATGAGCTACAGA
>SZYD01000672.1:0-27740 GCA_009363875.1 Mikania micrantha
GAAAATTATACTTTAGACCCTTTATGTTTAATGATATTTTCATATTATGACGTAATTAAAAAAAATTGTACCTTATCTTCTTATTTTACGGAAAAAATTATACTTTTGATCATTTATATTATTGATATTTCCAGCAAATATTATACATCACCATCTTAATTTTGCAACAAACAGCGTTTTGACAAAAAAAAAAACAATTAAAATTTTGATGTTAGTTTTTTAAAAATTTCAATGTTATGAAGAGAAACTCCGGTATCATTGTTATTTAAAAATTTTAATTATGTTTTATTACTTAAAGTAGTACTATTATACGATTAATCCTTTTTTATATTAAATATTGTTTCATAATTTCTAAATTGTTGTTATTAACTGGTTTATATTTTATTTTAAATCGTGTAATACACGGGTTAATAATCTAGTAATAGAACATATAAAAAAATATTTATCAAGTAAACCAAGACATAATTAATTTATTAGTTAAATAGTTTTATAAATAAAATAGTAATCTATTATATTTAATAAATCAAACATAACTAGAGAACACTTGTCAAAAATCTAGAGTATTCTCACATTATTTTCCCGCTTCTCTGTCCTAATAAATGCACAATTTTATGAAATACTAACCATATAATTATATATATTCTTTATACCTTTCAATTAAAAAAACTAAATTAAAAAACATATATTAAATGACAGTATTAATTACTAATATATTATGTATATCTTCTATAATTACTTTTTAAATATAATAAACAAATATTTTAATATTAAAAAGCGTACTTTTAATAAATCAAATTATTTTCAAATATGAAATTTTCCAATAATTTATAACTCATAATATCTTTTTTTATAATTACAAGTCATTATTATTTTAACTATTTAATTTTTTTTGTTTATCAACTTGTGTATTATAGGATAGCATCCTATTATTTTGTAAAAAATGAGATTTTTTTAAAAAAAACAACTTTTTAAAAATGATATGCTTAAAAACCAAACTTTGAAAAATGAAAATTTAAAAAATACGATATTATTATTTTACAATATTATTATTTAAAAACAACTTTTGTTAAATTTAAATGTTAATAACCAAACTATTGAAAATGAAATGTATAATAGATTCAACCCGTGTAATACACGGGATACTAACCTAGTAATAAAATAAAAGTATAAAAATGTGTGTGGTAATACTATTCTTTATTAAAAAGAGAGATATATTTTTTCTTCCTAACTTACGAAATTACACATATCATAAGGTATAAATTTTAAGACATAATTTACAATGCTTTTAAAAGAAGAAAAAAAATATGCAAATGCCCCTTTTATTAAAGGGTGGGAATGGGGAAAAATAGAAAAGAAAGAGAAAAAAAGTCTTGAATGGGGTTCTTAGTGTATAGCTTTAGATTATTTTTATTTATAACTTGAATCAACCAAACATATATATATTAAATTATAAACTAGGTTTATTCCATATACTCTCGAAAACGGGTATTATATATCATATGCAAAAACATAAGTTATATAGCAAAATCAAATCTCTCATTACGAACTAAACCTTAAGCCATAAATCCTAAACCTAAACCTAACCAACAAAACCCAAATCTATAAGCAAATATCTCAATTTAATAAATACCCAAATTTGTTAAGCAAATATCTCAAATTAATACTTTTATATCTGTTTAGTAATTTTCAAAGGTAAAAACCTTCTTTTATTCCAAGTCTAAATTTCAAAACATCACTACATGGATCAAACACCTATGTACTACATCTTATTACTGTGAGACCCACATTAAAGTAATATTAAGGTGTATGTTAATCTAAATTTTTTAATCAATGTAAGTCGGGCCTACATTAGTTACATTTATTAAAAAAAGAAGAAAAAACATACACGTTTCTTAGTTTAAAGTGAGCCTTAAGTAATAAAATGTAGTTATTCAGTTAACGGAGTAAACATGGGTTAACATATTGATCACCTCCGTATATATGGTGTGTAATAATATATATTAAGTAATGGGCCCACTTATTATATATAATAATATTATATTTACTATTCCTTTTTCATCCTTTTTAATATATATATTAATGTATGAAAATGAATAGTAAATATATGATAGATTATTAAATAGTAAATTAAGTGTGTGTGTGTATATATAATATATATTAATTAATTAATAGTAATGCATAGGTGTCTAGGAGTGTTAATCGGTTCAGATAACGGTTTGTTCAGTTTAGTCGGATCTGGTTTTCGGATTTGAAAATTCTGGTGGGACCCTATCCGAAACCTGAATTGACCTGAGAACATATAGTAATTCAGAATCTCACACACACACACACACACACCTATATAATATATATAATATATATATTATTTATGTGTCTTATCTATGTAGTGATCTTTTGAAAATTTAAACTTGAACTATCAAAAATTTTTTAACTTTGAAAAGTAGTAAAGAGAGAAATGGTATTAAATTTGAGAATTTGCTTAGATATTTGGTTTTTATTAAATTTGAGATATTTGGATATAGATTTGAGTTGTTTTTATTATATTGACATATTTGTTTATAGATTTGGGTTTTTTTCTTTTGATTTAACGATTAATGAGATGGATTTTGTGATTAATTTTTCTACTATTTTTATAACATATTTGTAAAGACTTGTATGATTTATGTTTTTATGACAATTTGTATATAGTTCATGATGAGGGATTTGATTTTGCTATGCAACTATGTTTCCGTAAATGATATATAATACCCGTTTTCGGGAGTGTACTGTGATAACCCGCCGCAACTGCGGGTTGAATAAACCTAGTTTAATAAATAAAGGAGTAAATTGCACTTTTGTCCTTTATGTTTACACAAAATTTCAGAGATAGTCCTTATGTTTCAAAATATCAAAATCAGTCCTTTAAGTTTTCAAATGTTGCAAACTCAGTCCTTTCTTTCATTAACGCCGTTAGTACTAACAGAAATAAAAGACCATATCTGAATTATGTAAACATAAAAGACCAAAAATGAAATTTCTTCAATTACTTATATGATTTTTTTTTGACATTTATGCCCCTATTATGTTAGTACTTAACGGCGTTAACGGAAAGAAAGGACCGAGTTTGCAACATTTGAAAACTTAAAGGACTGATTTTGACATTTTGAAACATAAAGGACTATCTCTGAAATTTTGTGTAAACATAAAGGACTAAAAATGCAATTTACTCTAAATAAAGTGATCTATTTTTCTTGTATTTATATGAATCTATCCAATCTATCCACCTTTATATAACATTAGCAAATAACAACCCAAAACTTAATTTATTATCTAAATGTGATTTTATAATTATTTTTACAATACTAAAATATTATTTTATTATAAAATTAAATTATTTATTTGAAATATAAAACTAGAGAAAGAAAATCAGATAAATTCGCAGTACCTTTTTTTAAATAATTCGATTTTAAAAAAATATTATACAAGATTAATTGCAAATAAACTAAACATGTTTGTGTATTAAGAATTTTTTTCGTAACGTTAAATATAAAAGTTGTTGTTAAAGAAAAATAAATTTTATGTTTAAATTTAAGTTGCAAACTAGGTTGCTTAACCAACGTTGTTGTCCTAAATTATTAGACTATCCACAGTGGTCACCCCACTGAAAACTCTTCCCCACTGAAATTTCATGTCACGTCATCACCCCACTGAAAACCTTAAACACCCACAATGGTCACCCCACTGAAAACCCTTCCCCACTATTCCACGTCATCAACATTTTTTTAAATTTAATTGATCTATTTAATTTTTTTTTTTGCAAACAAAAAAAATAATAAACTTAGAATTTAATTAAACCATTCAAATAAAGATACAAATAAATAAAAATACATTGCAAATTTAAATAAAAAAAACCATACAAAAAAAACTAACAATTCAATAAAAATTTAACGATATTTATCCAAGAGTTTCTTTTTCATTTTTTTCATTATTTCACGATCTTCGTCGTCGAGCATGTCGGGAGGCAAAGACTCAAGTGCTCTGAGGTCGGATCGGAGAGTTTTCTCTTCGTGCATTTTTTCCTTTCTTCGTGTTTTTGTTTTTGAAAAGTTGTGAAAGCTTGCAGTTGATCAGCGAGTTCGGTTGTTGACGTGTTAGAGGAGACGGTTTGACGACTCGAAGAGGAAGCCCGTTTTGTTGTATCTCGACCGTCGGTCTCTCTAACCGGTTCCGGTGGGGTGTCGAACTCGGCTTCTTCTTCGTCATCCTCGAGGTTAACCGCGTAATTTGTATGTGCGGTCGAACCCCCCGGCGAATACTCGTTCGATTCGGAGTTTTGGTTCTTTTTGAAGAACCTTGGACCTCGTTACCTTCTTGGCAAAGAACACGGAATTTTGGCGACTCTTTTATCGCCACCCTAACGTGGTAGTGGTTAAACGTTTGGCCGTTACTCTTTAGTTGGTATTCCTTTTCGGCCCATTTCAACACGTTCTCGTCGCTCATCCCGCTTTTTCGGTTGTTGGCGCAGTTGCTATAGATCCCACTAAACTTTGTTAACTTGGTGCACATATCCTTCCACTTTTAATTTAGTTGATGATATGTGCGGTATTCGGCATCGAATCCCATACATTGTGCCAACCAACGATTACTTTTTCCAAAAAATTTTCACGTTTTTGCGAGTTACCTACAAAAAAAATTAATCAAAAGTAAGTAAAAAAAATTAAACCCTTTAAAATAATATATAACAAAACTAAGTAATCAACTTTTACCTTTGGTTTTGTTCTCGGATTCGTCCATATAACATCTTCCAAGAGCGATTTCTTCATCGTGAGTCCATTGCTTCGGTGCCATTGGACCACTACTCGGCCCTGTTCCGGCCGGCTGTTTGTTTTTGTTACCCTTTTTTGCGTTTTTGAGTGTCTTGTGTCTCCGGCACGACCTCGTTATCATGTTGACTCGGTGACACAAAATCAGATTCGAACCTAGGTTGGGAGTAGGGAGCAAAATCGGGTTGAAAGTTTGAAGGAGATTGGAAGTTTGGTGGATGTTGTTGAAAGTGTTGGATGTTTGGGTTTTGTTGTAGTTGAACCAATAAATTTCTAAGCGATTCAGGATCGTATGAGAACGGGTTGAATTCGGGATTGGGATTGTTAGGCCTTGGATTCATGTTTGTAATTTGTTTTTAAAAAATAGAGAGAAGAGAAAGATGAAAGATGAAGAGATTTGGGTAGCTTTTTGGGTAAAAAGGTTGGGTATTTATTTAGTTTAAAAAATTTGTTTTTTTTTTTTAATTTTTTCCGTTGAATAACGGTCACATTATGTGGCCAATCAAATTGCTCCATACTGGACGGGGAGCGGGAGCCGTTGGTGGCATTTGAGCGGGGGCCGCGGGCAAGGGGGCGGTGTTCCCGCTGGACACGCGGCGGGGAAGGGCACCGCTGGCCCAACGGGACGCCCATTGTGGGTAGCCTTAGATCATGTGCGTTGGTCAGTTACCATTTTGGTCAAAAAAAAAAATTCGATTTTCCACAACCCTACTCTCAAACCCAATTATCTCGGTCAACCCAAGTTACAACCTAATTTTTTTAATTAATTTTAAATTAATTTAATTTTTATTTAATAACTTATATAATTAACTCTTTTTAAATATTTAATCCCACAATCTTGTTTATTTATTTTTTTTGAACATCCCGACATAAATTTTATCAAAAACGGAGTTATTTTTAAAAAAAAAAATTTTAAAAAACTTATTTGTTTTAAAAACATATTAATTTATGAATATTTTATAAACAATGATAAGTCATATTTATACAATAAATATATTAATAAAACTTGAGCAGGTTGGGTTGTTAATATGATTGAAAAATCAAGGTAAGTTTGGTTGTTTAAGTAAAAAAGATAACCATGATGTCTTATCCTAGTGGTAAGATAGATGTATAAGGGAAGTGATATGAGACTCATGTCATGGGTTCGATTCTTGATCCCACCTGATTATACCGGCATTCCACCGTCATGCTTTTGGGCGGGTGCTTGGGTCGGGTTTTCCTCGGGAATTGGTGGCTGGTGGGCTAGGGGTTCCGTCCGTTTAGACTAGTAGCCAGCTAGGGCATCCTTTAGCTATTGGGGGCCACGTACGAAGTACCCGACAGTTGATTTATTTGTCCGTTCAAAAAAAAAGTAAAAGAGATAAAAATTAATAAAAAGTTGGCTTGAATTGGACCAATAATACGACTGTACTAGTAGTCTTATTTATTATTTTTATTTAAACCAACCATGACCATCCCTTCATTTTTTTTTTTTGAACGGCTTGGTACGACACCCAAGACGGGATTTCAACCGTCCCTCGGATTTGACGCTAACTTGTTTCAGCAAATATGCTTCAGCCCGGATTCGAACCCAAGACCTCCCATAAAAAAGTTAAGAGAGTAACCATTAGACTATAAGCCCTTGCTTACCATCCCTTCATTTAAGTTGCTATAATGAGGCGGTCTATGTAATCAACTACTCAACAAGGGCATGGCCTACACTGACAAAAAAAAGATAAGACTGCATATCATTTAATAATGTTTTTAGATTTGTTTTTTTGTTATTATTTATAACTACTCATTTATCACTCGTCCATTTTCCTAAATAATAATAATAAAATATATTTTTATATTTTAATACAAATTTAATTATAATATTATTAACTAAATAATTACTAATTATTATTTCATTATTTATTATTTATTGTTTAATTTATATTCAAACCTACTTATACATTACACATATAATAACAAATAAATATAAATAAAAATTAGGAAATAAAAACAAAATGCCTTCTGCCCTCTCTAATTCTTTCTCCCTTTCATTATTTGATTGTTTCTCTTTTTTTAAAAAAATAATAATAAGTCAAGAACAACACGATTCCCTGCAATCGTACGAACCAAGAGCCAATAAGTACGAGTGGGCAAAGAAAGCGTTTCAAAATCGGATCGGACTATTCTATTTGAAATCGAAAACGATTCTACTTAAATCAAGTAATAAACGGGTACAAATTGTTCTAGTTTTGCAAAGAAATTCCTAAAATTAGAATCAATGAAATTACCGGGTAGGTTTCACCTTTACCTGATCAAAAACCGAAACAAAACCAGCAAAAAACCGATCATATCCGAACATAACTGGAACCGGTTTCATATCTACATGGTTCTTGGACTAAAGCCAGAACCGGTTTTTTAAATAAACCCGATTTACCCACCCCTACAAACAAGTGGCTCACCACCACTTCCCAGACCTATTTATTATCACGACTCAGATCTAATCACCAATTTAGCCTCTGGTTCATCTACAACACCAACCACCTCTTCCCCATTTTTTTCTTATGGTTTGATTTTATGATGTTTAACATTGTATGTTTAAGTTTGGGTTCGTGTTCTTTAAGAGTAACACTTAATTTATTGTTTTATGACATATTGACAATTGTTGTGGCCAACGTTTTTTCTTGCAAAACGTACACGTTTAGGACGAAGCGACAAAAATTGCGACGTGTTTTATATTTGTGTTTTAATACACATGATGGTATTTGCGTTTTGATATTCAAATCATGACTGTATACCCGTCGTAACACGCAGGAAACACACTAGTTAAATGTAACACCCAAAATTCTCCCACGTGTGACACGTGTTTAAAACACCCCTCAGAGTTTGGTCCCAGATTTTTCAAAAATTAAACATCAATTTTAAACACCCAACTTAACCTAACCCGTCATCAAAACCGGTTACAAACATGTTAATTATAATCACATTTTACATTATTTTTAACCGTTCACAAAAAGTTGGGTTTTAACCAAAAACGTGTTCAATCCGAGCCTTCTCAAGATATCCGATCACGATCTCCTTCACCCTTTATGTTATCCTGAAAAACACCACATTTAAATAACCGTTAGTTCGTTAGAACTAAGTGAGTTCACCCCGCTATATCCCCAAGTGTATTCCATAACTCCATATGGAATACAATAATAATATTCCAAACACAATTTGGAAACATTATTCAACACGAACACAAAACGATTTGCTAACGGGTCGTTTTCACCCAAAACCCCTTAAATCTCCAATTCTTGCCCAAACAAATTAGATCTATCCATAGAATGCACATCAAAGATGAAATAATTCAATTTATGTCATTTTTAGACATACAGACGCAACATGAGCGTGTTCCGGAGGAACATGGCCATGTCAGAAAGTTTCCAGCATCAGATGTGCAGATATGACATGGGCGTGTTCCAGTGGAACATGGTCATGTCTGAACTGCTTCCATATACATAATTTTCTTTGTTCTCCCCCCTCATCCTTTTTCACCAAGGGTTTCAAATTGCACAACCACAACAATATATTCAACACATTAAATTCATATTCATAGCACTTTAAAACACAAAAAAAGTGTTAGAACATGAAACCACCCACTAAAAGTCAAATTTCACACAATTCCCTTAAGACCTCCTTTTTCACCAAGGATTCTCAAGGTAGGTAATCACATCACTTGTGATTTACCTAAACTCTATAAATTCACAATAGGAAGATCACACCACTTGTGATTCAACCCATTTCACATTCACACCTCCTGTGAATAGTTTGACCAATTTTGGTCAATTTCTACCCAATCCTTTGAGACCTCCTTTTTCACCAAGGATTCCCAAAGTAGGTAATCACACCACTTGTGATTTACCTAAACTCCATAAACTCATCATAGGAAGATCACACCACTTGTGATTCAACCTATTCCCAATTCACACCTCTTGTGAATTGTTTGACCAATTTTGGTCAAACTTCGAATAAGAAGTTCACACCTCTTGTGAATCATTCTTATTCTTTCACACCACATTTATGAATATCAAATCACAATAACTAAGCAACTTAAACACCTATTGCATGTTATTATCAACACCCAATATTCAACACCAATTATACACCAATTTAATCACAAACACCCAAATTCATACATGCACCAATTATACACCAATTTAATCACCAAACACCCAAATTCACACATACACCAATTATATACCCATTTGATCAACAAACACCAAATTCATACATACACCAATTTAATCACCAAAGACACACAAGTTGATGCCACTAATGGATCAACCACCCTATTTGACTAATTTCAACAATGGGTCAACCACCTCGTTAGACTAATTTCAATAATGGGTCAACCACCAAGTTTGACTAATTTCAACAATAGGTCAACCACCAAGTTTGACTAATTTCAACAATAGGTCAACCACCAAGTTTGACTAATTTCAACAATTTGGTCAATCACCCAAGTTTGACTAATTTCAACAATTTGGTTAATCACCCAAGTTTGACTAACTCCAACGATTTAGTCAATCACCCAGTTTGACTAATTTTAACAATTGTTATCAAACACTTAATGAAACCATATTATGTTATGTAATTATAACATAACATTCACAACAAGATTCACCACAAATAGTCAACATTTAAGTCAAACACTCCTATTGCCACTATATGTGGTCTTAGGTATATAACTACCTTAGCAATCATAATCCTCACGCATACATTGTAAATTTATACAACAATTCATATTCCACATACATTGTCAAGTTAAACACCAATTCATCCCAACAATGCATATTCCACATACATTGTCAAGTTAAACACCAATTCATCCCAACAATGCATATTCCACATACATTGTCAAGTTAAACACCAATTCATCCCATCAATGCATATTCCACATACATTGTCAAGTTAAACACCAATTCATCCTACCAATGTATATTCCACATACACAATAACAAACTACCATGTTTTAACACCAACACCAAAACTTCATAATCTATCAAAGCAATGTAGTTTCCACCTACATTGACTTTTATAGTTTTAACACATAACATTCACCAAATACTACAAGACATAAATCAAGTAGTCAACATTCAACACCAACACACCAACACAAATATGACTTATGGTTGCATATTTAGTGAGTAGGTTACTCACCTTAGCCCGTAGGAACACCATCAAAATCATCTTGTTCTTTCCCAAGCCTTTGACTTGTTCCTTGACTTTCACCACCACTACCTAGTTGTATTACACACATACAACTATATTCAATACAAGTAACTCATATTTACATTCTTTCAACCTACTTGACCCGCTATCACCATTTACACCCAAATGATCCATTATCACCCAATTCACCATTTATGATTATATATATGCTTATTTCATACCACCACAACTTAAAAACTCATTTTTAAGTTAAACACCTTAATTGATATTTCATCAAACACCTCATATGCATATATTTATTTGCTTATGATCATTGACCAATAACACTTCTATAAAACTCCATTTTGGTTTCTAAATGAACAAATTCATCATTTTCACCAACAAACTACAAAAACCCCATGAAATCATCACAACCAACAATTTAACACCAGATTTAACCACCTAGTTCATATATCTCATGAACCTTACAAAACCCCATTTATCATCTTACAACAATATGTAAGAAAACAATCAAAAAGTTGTTCTTAGATGAATACACTAAGAATAACAACATTTAAGACCCTCCAAACACCCAAATTTCGTATTTCACCATACCCCACTCATACCCCATGTGAGACCCACGAAATTTATACCAAAAACACCCAAAATTTCATACCTTGTTGTATGATGCTAGAAGAGCTTCAATTCTTGGTTGTATGAACAATCCAAGCCTTCCAAGATCACCAAATCACTCATTCTTCACGTTTTAGGGTTTTTCTCCCCCTTGCACCTCTCTTGAACGACACACACACACTTACACCTATAAAATGTGTATTTTGACCAAGTCAAGACATAAATCCCCTCTTTAATTAAGTTTGGCTAATTGTCACAAATGGTCCCTCAACCTTTATATTTAGTTAACCAATTCGACCAACTTAATCAAGTTAGTTACTAGTTAACTCTAACACCTTAATTGTTGTTAAAACACCCATCAGTTAAAATATAATGATAATTATCCACCAATTATATTATATTTTAATATTTTCCCAAAATGGGTCGTTACATTAAATTACAAAGAATGATATTTTTATTTGTTATGTGTTTTAAGGTATTATACTCTTGGTATTAATAACTTGTGTTTACGCTAATGCCCTCTAATTGAAGAGAACCATATATAAGTGTTAGTGAGATGGGCTAAAATAATAAAGAAATAAATACTAAAATGTCTCCCAAATAAAAAATAACATTTTAAATTAAAGTGATAATTTAAACCTAGGCAGGAAAACTAAACTTAACTCTTAAAGAAATAAAAATCTATAAGTTTTGAAAAAGCAAATTCGGCTACCTTTCTATCAATTTACCATTTTAAAAAATAAACCATAATATTTTATTTGTTCTTTCTTTTATTACCAAGAAAACAACATTTTTTTCTATATCCCCTTTAATGATATTACCGTTTAAGCGAATTGTATTAAGATATTGCCATCTCAACCCGTTATATATTATAATATCATCCATTTCAACTAAAAATATAATAATTGTACAACCAAATCAAACCATTTATTTTGTTTTAAGACAAGATTCTCATGTTTGCTTCAAACAAATAAAGTTACACTTCTGAAAATCAAACCCAATTATCATATATTTTTTTAACAATTTACAAATAAACTAATAATAACAAATAATTTATATCAGTCTTTTATCACCTAAATAAACTAATAATAATTTATAGTTACGCCCCATCTGCAATAAATACATATAATATATATCTGTGTGGACCCTCATGAAGCAAAAGCAAAATTACACTAATTTTAACATTATTTTACTTATTTTATGAAAATAACGATAAAAGCATCAGAATGATTAATTTTAAACGATAATTTTGAGCCTGAGACTCCTTCATAGCAACCTCTCTATCACAACTGGTATAGGGGTAAGGTTTGTGTCCATCCTTTCCTCCAAATCCTACTGAAAAGTAAGAATATAACGGGTAAGTTTGTTTTTATGTTTTATCACTTAAATCAGGAACAAATTTTTAGTGATAACTAACGATATCAAGTGACATCTTTATTTCTTTTATTGAACTTACCATCTAAATTGATATAAGAGAAAGCTCCACAACAATGTTTCTCACGAATATGTAAATATGTATATATGAAATGGTGATAATACAAGACCATATATATAAAATCCAGCAACAAAGAAAGGTAGTATATATAATAAATTTATGAAGATGATCAATGCAACAAACATCTTCTACTTCCTCAGAAATGACCACGGACCGGTTCCAGTTCCAATTCTGTAAATATAACGCCAACTTGTTAGTAATATGTTATAACGGTTCGTTTTTACATAATATACAAGGACAAAGAATCGACACGACACGACACGACAACATTCATTTTAAGATACTTAAAATCATGTGAAAACAAAATTTAAATTTGTCAAAGTTACCTCCATATGCCTGCTATCGCCCTTAAGCCCATGAAAATGGATAGAGCCACCCATATGCCCACAAAACCAGCAACTTTGAATAGAACAAATAATGATCCAATGCTCCCAATTGCCACCAGGATCTAACCAAAATAAAAGCGTATTAAGATACACGCATAGGCAAACGCGTGTGTGTGCAACATGCACACGCGTATATAGGGTTAGATTATTGTAAAAAATATGTATAATGTAAAAACGTGTTCAAAGGATTTAAAGACGTTAGATTTATAATTAATGGTTGAGATCATGTGATAGAGTAAAAGCTGGTGAAAGTTATTTTAATCATGAACATTTTGTTGACTTTTTATCATGTTCTCTCATTTTTCTAGATGATCATAACTTTTGTACGATAATATTTTTAAAAAAAGTTACACCATAAAAGCTAGCGTTTTTTTATCTTAAAATAAGTATAGTATTGTTACATACAAAATAAAAAAAAAAAATGCTTTCCACCTCCTTGTATAATCTAACGTGCTATTGTGTCTTTTTCTCGTAAGTGTCTTATTGTTCGTCTTAGTGTCTTACCATTTTTCTAAAATGAAGAGTTTTGAAAAACATAATGGTGAAAACCACAATCATGTATTTTTAGTATGTAAAACATAATAATTAAATAACAAAAAAATGATCTAATACATAAATTATAATGACAAAATAACACCAAATGATCTAAAACGCAAACACAATAGGGCATAAAAGTAACTTTTTAAACTAGGACGTTACTTTTATGTCCTTAAATCATGTAACTAAAAATGGTTCTTTTTTTTCAACAATTAGTCGGTTCTCATTTGAATGTATCCTTGTATATATCTTCACACACACACACATATATATATATATATTTGGACAAAATTGATGGCATGTTTGAACAAAAATTTTACCATGGAGTATGCAGAATAAGCAAAATCGGATGCCCCAAAGTTAACTCCATCGAATATGAATGCTATTGAGTTGATTGGTTGTGTTCCAGCAACAAACTGATTGTGAAAAAAAAAAAACAGTGAAAAGACATGATTATAAAATTTCAATACATTTCTTGTTAAAAAAATGGATGTATACCGGGAGGCCTATGATGATGATGTGCTTAACGTTTATGTCTTTTGTGAACACCCCCGAACCAAACAGCAACCCGAGTCCAATAAAAAGACCAAGTCCCACACCCATCACACATCCCATCTGCAAATTTTAATACACCACATTAAGCAAACGAAAATAGTGAAATTTGTTTTTCGAAATAGCGATAATAAGAATTTATTTGCACATAAAATATGATAATCTCATAGATACTGACCAGCAATACTCGCGATACAGTTGATGTTGCCTTCTCATAGTTCTTTTCAGCAAATGATGTAGCAATTATTGCCTTTAAATTCCCAAAGATGAAGATGTTGTTTATATAATTGTTACAATAAATAAATAAATAAATAAATAAATATGACAATCTTACCTGTCCTGCAACCGCAAGCCCATCAGCAAGAAGTGATGATGTCAGCCAGACCTGTAAGCAAACTTGAAAGGCAGCCATAGGTGTTGCACCCAACCTTGTAGCCAATGATGCAGCCAGTGTTACACAACTAGTTGCTGCTAACACCTTAAACAACAACAGAAAGCCTGTAGAAAAAATTGATATTAGCTAGAGTTGCTTCATAGTTTTATTAACTTATAATTATTAATGTAATAATTCGCTAACCGTTTCTAAGAAACCGACTGAACTGCAGAGCTTTCAGACTTGGAGGTAAGAGGTCAACTTGTTGCATTAACTTGACTAGCAAGATTATTGATATTAAGTACCTGGAAAAACACGTAAGATGTTTACTTAATTCACAAGTAACTCCGTACATAACTACATATCTTTCAAGTTTGAATTAGTGAAATATGTAAAACTTACTGGGATAGAACATGTGCAATGGCTGCACCACTAACCCCCAATTTGCATGCGAAAATAAAAATGGGATCCAAAATTATGTTTGCTACATCTCCTATAACTGCAATAAAACAAGATAATATATTTGACCCTTAACGTATTTAGTATTGGTTCAGACCCAGAATTCACAAATAAAACAAAGTCACGTATCAGGAGAATTTTTTTTTTCAATAACCGTGGGAACCAGTTGCATGTTATTCAGCTTAAAAACTCACTCTTTCTCAATCATTTCAACATCGTATAAATAGACCCAAAACATGACTAAAAACATACAAACATGCGAGATCATGATCTCAACCCACTACTTACTACAACCTAGCCCACTAGTACTACTTGAATCAATAAACATGTGACTGATTAATAACCTGCTGAGTACTGACCCGATCCATTTAGTTATTTACCCATAGCCTGACTTGACTTGATCGACCCATCAAGATCAATCCCACAGATAGATCATCAACAACGAACGAAAGAAGGAAAAAAGAAATTACAGGTGAATTGAACATACCAGTTGCATATAAAGGAGTTTTAGTATCTTTGAAACCACGAAAGACGCCTTGCATTGCCAAAGAGAGTAGAACTGCCGGAGCTCCAAGCGCGCGTAAAGTTAAGTATTTATGTGCTGGTAACATCATTTTAGAACCCTGCAATCATACAAAGAAATATAGTAATTAGTTATTATACTAAGCACAAATCAAGAATTACTTACAAAAGTATATTTAGAACACTTACAGATTTTATTCCCATCAAACTCAAAAGTGGTTCAGCTAGAAAAACAAGCAGTAATGTTTCAAAAAGACCAAGAACTGCACCAAACAGTAGTGCAGTTGAGGCTGACGGAATGTTTCTCTTTTGTTTTTTTAACTTCACCTTGTTTCTTGGGCTTTCAGTTATGGTCAAATGCTTGCGTAGACTTGTTTTGATACCTGATTTAAGAAAACCCACATAAGATCATGAAAACAAGCTTAGTTTTGTGATGAAAAAACATACCATCTTCGTTTTTCTCGTCTGTTATTATCGAACCATTTTCTAAGTTTTCCATTTTGACGCCTTCATCTTTTGTTAATTCTTTGGCCTCATCATTATCCATGGAACCCTTTTGCATGTTCTCATCTTTGGGTAATTTACTGTTCAATCTTTCTATTGTTTCTTCCTCAGCAACAAATGAAGTTGTGATACTAACAAGTGGGAAAATGGCTACTTTTGAAACTTGATTGAAAATTGCAATAGATACTCCCACAGCAGCAATTTCCACAGGGCCTAAACAAAAGCATAAATTATTTCAGAGACTACAATTTAATGAGTCGAGAGTCTCTTTGAAAGCATTATTTCGTTCATAAGGGATAAAGGTAAGGTTTGCCAACATTTCACCCTCCCCAAACCCTACAAATAGCAATGCTATGAGTGGATTTACTGGGTATGGTTGTTGTAAAAACCGTACGCCACTAGTTTTGTTTCTTTGTGTACCTATATGACCAATGAACGCGGTGTCGATTAAAGAAGCAACAGGATCTGCAGCAAATGCCATTGCTGCAGGTACAGCAATACCAAGTATTTCCTTGCCAAGTGAATCCATCTTGAAGACCAGCCTACAAAAATCAATAGAAATAAAGAAAATCAACAAATTTACGCCTCAAAGCATTAGATCTCGTTTTAGTGATGAAAGTTCATTCCAATAAATTTAAAAAAAAATATGTACCTAATATCTTTGAAGAAAACAAATATTGGGTGTTTCCATTTTCTCTCCATGGGAGCTACACTACCTTCCTCAGACATAGTAAAAGCGAAATACAGGCAACAGCAATGAAGAAAGCCTCAGTATACACTCAAACTACTTCTATAAATATATCAACTGAAACCTGTAAAATGCATACATGAGAGTGTGCTAAGCATTAATTTGTTCTACAATGCAGGTACAGCTTATGTAGTAGAATGGATGAATATATCATAAAAGTGGTTATTGTAACGACAATCCGCAAGAAGCTAAAGGGGTGAAAACTTAATCGTAAACGAGTCAGAAATTTTAAAAAAATATAGAAAAGCACAACAAACGTCAAAAAAGCTCAACTCACTTATGGACTTACTTGAACTTAGAATCCTCTATGTAATATTTGAAAATGAATTGAAATAATGACAAAAACAAGCCAATTGACACTGTTTAAAGACGAACGCTACCTAAATATAAAGAGTTCTAAAGGCACATAACACCTCCCCTGGTTATAAGTCTTGGCAAGTTTATAGTATCTGGTCTCCTGTTGACTAGCAGTATCAAATGAAGTTTCCTAGTATGCTTCCTTCAATATCTCCCCACCTAATCCATTTCGGTTTTCATACATTTCCTAGAGCGATGAATGTGAACATATAGTTGTATAGATCGCGAAACTATAATAATGAGAAACACATAAACCACCTCAGTTTTACTGATAGTACTGGAAACAATGAAGTACTAATGGGATAAACTAGGTAAAAGTTTCTAATATTATGTAATGTGGTCACTCTTTTATAGTTTGACACTCTCAAAATGTCATTCGCCACGATGTATGAATCGAACTAAATTTTTTTAGCTTCCCACGACATTTGGGTCTAGTTTACGAGTAATGTTCTTCATTTATAAATTATAACTAAAAAAATCTGTCGAAAATTCACTTTCACTATCAATATCCAGCTAACCAATGCTTGCGTCAATAGGTGACATTCAACGCGTAGAAAACTGAAACATGTGAAAGTTGGATTTGAATCTAACAACAAATCATGTTGTTAGTATTGTTTTATCCTCTTAAATAGTCTTAATTAACATTTTCTACCGTTTAAACATCAAATTAATGACCCACTTGTAAAAAAAGTTAAAACAATCAAGAATGACAATGGTCTCACATGAGTCAATATCTCCTAGCCTTTGAATTTGAACTAAATTAAAATCATATCATTTAAAATAGCTGTACGGATACTTGTCATGCTATCAGTCACATTAAATTAATAGATATACCTCCCCCACTCAACATTCCCCAAAATAATAAATAACAAATGGGCTATCATCTTCAATAGTGGAAGTGGGCAGTTCGAATTTATTTAAGGACAAGTTTGAATGACACCAGATAGAAGGTCGGATTTATCTCATGTTCGATCCCGATTGGAGCGAAGGTTTACCATTCAACGGGTTCCTGTGCATCAGGCGTCGTCGTGGATCATCACGAAAGTCGAGTAGTCGACATTGCTTACGTGCTGTTTGTTTTCCCTTAAAACGTCTGCGCAGCCTCTTCTGTCTGCACCGCGCAGACCATGCACAGACATTGATATCTACAGACTGTTTGTTTTTTCGATGACATTTCACTAAAAAAACGTCTGTGCGTGCTCTTCTAGGTGTAAATATGACCCAACCACTTCTACGATATTCTAATGTCTGCATAGACCACCCACCACCACCACCATCATCGTCTGCCACCACCACCACTGGCGGTCACGACCACCGTCCGCCATCGGCGGCAACCATCACCACCACCGTCGGCCACCACCACAGTCGGTCACCCCACCACCACCATCACCGTCGGCCACCACCATCCACCACCACCGACGGTCACCCCCACCACCACCGTCCACCGCCACGGCCGGTCACCACCACCGTCGTACACCACCACAAATTTATTTTTAACAGTTAAATGCGTTAAAAAACAAACACTATTCTTCAATACTGCAGGCATTTGGTCCATATATGTAGATGTGGCATTTTACCTGAGAGCACTTAGTAGTCACACAAAAGTGGGGGACATACATGAGAAAAAAGGCTTTAAAATATAAATAAGACATAAGAAACACAACAAATTTGGAATTCATGGATTATCGTAAACTGTCATAGATTGGCCGGCGTAAATATCGGACCCTAGTACTCAAAATTATTAACAATAGGCTACATATTCTCCCCCGGATAAACCCTAATTTAAGTAACCCTCAACTTGGATTAAAAAAACCCCAATTCCATCCATAAACAACGAAACTTCTAATGAAAGCAACAGAAACATCAAAATCATATAATTCATTCCTTTACGATCTCAAGTTGCCAGATGTCGATCGCTAGAACAGCTTACAATTTACTTTTTGTTATTGAAAGGAATCGAGTTCCAGGTGCTTTGAATTTCCACCGATTGTAGTTCTTCCATGCTTCCGAGATCTTTAGACACGCCACATCTGGTTCTTGGTGTTTCTTACGTAGCATTGTGAGAGAGAAATTGTGGGGATAGATGGAAATCGTGAATCGTGAACAATGTATAACTCCAATGTTAGGATGAATCTAGTGACAAACTTGGTAGAAACAACGTAAATATGTAGCTATAACGTAGATGCTAAAAAATCGGTTAACTAAACCAGTATTGGCCGATTAGCTAGGTTAACTGTCACTTCATGATTCTAATAAAACTTAGTTTTACGAGATTATGTGTTCAAATCCTAACAAAAAGGGTCAGTAGGAGGTTTATCACATAGTAGGTTTCCTCCTCAGCAACAGATAGAATTGCTCAATTCAACGATCGCCAACACTTAGACTTTAGATATAGGGGTGTTGGTAGCAGACTGTGGTCGCGGCACGTTGATTGTTGGGTTCGAGTATCCATTTGGGTTATGAAAAGACATGCCGCTGAGCCTTGTTAGCTATTCAAAAAAAATTGAACCGGCATCGGTTTATAATCGATTTTTGTTATTTATTTATAGGATTTTGGAAAAACTGATGGTATAGGACAGGCTTCAGGTTAAACAAGCTACCTAAATAGAAAACAGTTATTTTTTGGTTAACTTGTTCAGGTTTTAAAACCTGTTATTTAGCGATTAATTGGTTTCAGTTAGCATATTTGTTTCGGTTTTAAAGCTTGAAAAACCGGTTATTAACTAAACCTGGCATTGACAAATTTGTTGACCAAAACAGTTACCAGTTTTTAACGAGAAAATTACCAAAATGTCCATTTGACTAGGTTTTTCCATCAAAATGTCCATTTAACTTTTTCATGCTTTAAAATCTTCATACCTTTTATGGGCGCCGGCACCCGTAAGTATACAGACATCCGCCCAGTAGCCAACCACACAAAACTTGACACGTGTCCTATACAGGCACCCGCCCGTGTCAGAGTATACGGGCGTCGACGCTCATACATAACACTTGCCAAGCTTTGTTTGGTTAGCTTCATAGACGGACTCCTATACACTCACAGGCGCCGCCGCCCGCAATGGGATGAATACTTGAAAGTCAAATGGACATTTTTGAGGAAGAAACCTACTCAATGACTATTTTGTGAATTTTCCCCTTTTTTAACTAGTTAAGTGGTTTGCACCTCTAGAGATAACTCTTGTTAGTGTTGCTACATGTTTTCTTTATATTTTATTTAACTTTTTAAAAAAAAGAAGTTTGATCAGCAACCATTGGCGAAACTTTATTGGGGCTATGTGGGCGAGCGTCCCCTCTTTTTCCGTCCGTAGTGTTAATTTTTCAGCCGAAATGTTATTTTGAGCTAAAAATAATGCTTTCGCCCTCCTCACATCAAAAAATTTACACGTATTCTAGGTTTCAAAAATCTCCGCCCCCTCTCACTTCGCCCAAGCCCCGTCACTTGTGACCCGGTTCCTGGCGACCCCACGGGGTTGGTTTCGTCATAACACGTAGCCCTTAAACTAAAAACTTTCATAATCATGCAGCAGAAATGTGAACATCGTTTGATAAACAGAATACAATAAAGTGTCTGTATCAAAAACATATCGAATTGCCAAAACCATCCAACTCTCTATCTGGATGCCCGAACTCCTTGCCTTCTCTGACCATAGCTTAACCTCACATACATGCTAAATCAAGTCAGCTTACGCTGGTGAGTTCTAGTTTTCATAAAAATAAAATCTTTATTGTACATAAAACATTAGCATTCACTGTTGACCGAAGTCAACAGTCTCAATCACCCTGAACATAACACATTTCATATACATAACATACGTGACATCATTACATCAATCATACGGTGAAGGAACTTCGCTGTCAATTGCTGACCTGAAGTCAGCCAGGCTTGTGCGGCACAAGACTCTATACCTATCAACCCGCAGCTGATAACTCATGCATGCATAAGATTTCTTTAACTATCAACCGAAGTTGAAAGCTCATACCGGTACAAGACTTCTTTACATAAATCATTCATACATCACATATACATACTCATAACACACATTCATTTACATCATCAGGACCGTTGTCCTCATCATATCCATTGTTTTTAACAGTGGGCTTATACCGGCATAAGACTCCATACTTACCCAGTAACAAGTACTGGAGTGATGCGAGCGGTCAGTATACTAAAAACAAGACTAAATTAAGCTATTTAACCTAAGCTAAAGACTCAAAATCTAATCCTAGACCTATACTTAACCTAAACACCCAGTAATAATCGGAAAACCTAAACTAGACCGCTCCTAAGGCAAGTGTACCTGTCGGTGGCAGAATAGCTGATGGAAGTCCGGATATCGAACCAATGGACACTAGTATAACAAACTAATACCTAAACTGTGAACTAACTAAGGTAAAAGAAAAAAGGGGGGTTTGGTGCAACTGATAACCTAATCCGACTGATCTGACTGAAACACTCTAAACTAACAACTACACTAAAACAGCAATACTAAAACTGATAATGAAACTGGAATCTAACTGCAGTGAGGAAAACTGGTGTATCTAGGCTGGGAATCAAAAGTGTGACAGATACTGATCTGGACTGATCTATTAAGGATGAAGACTAGGATCTTAATGAACAGACTAAGAAATACCTAAAGGGGACCCAGATCAGATACCAGGCAACTCCAATAGGAATCCTAAGGCTGTAATATATGCACTAGTCAATCGGGTATCCTTCCGGATTCCCCGACATGCAATTGCACTCTAACGGATGGATCACCTCCCGGATTTCTCCACCCGTTTGTATCCTAAGACACTAGAGAGCCATAAAGTTGACAACTTTGACATGGATTGACACTAACACTAAGTAGATGTAAGACAACGCCCTCCCGGGTCGTTTAACTCAAAAATCCTAAGTGTAAGAGACCAACCATCTAACCTATCACCTTCCGGATTTCTAGGTTAGGTTACACATGCAAATAACTATACTTAGTGAAGTCTAATCCTATGGAATGTGATCAACAACCCATAAACTAACCTAAAACACAAAGTAGTAGGCCTAACATGCATCTATGTGTGGAAAGACCTTCCTAAACACATGTGGATCAAACATACACCAAATATAATCATTCAACATCTGTAAAAACCATCAAAGTTTCAATCTTTACAACTGATTACAAAGCATATATCATCATCAAGCATAAATCAAGTCCAAAATCATCAAAGTTCACAACTTTATCATCCCAAACCTAGATACAACCATAGATCTACCCACAAATCATACTAACAGTAGCTAAACAAGTCTGAATCAGTTCTAAAAACATCAAAGATCAAAGCTTTAAACTAAGAACATGTAAAGAAAAGGAAAATACTCAAAGACAAGCTCCTTCTTCACTTCTACAAACCCTAATCAAGCTTTTCCTTCCATGGTTAAGCTCCAGCAGCCTCCTAGCTCGATTAGGGTTCCAAAGTCGCAGAAAAAGGTCCTCCAAACGGCTGGAATGCGATGAATTTATAGAGGGCTTGAAATTAGGGTTTTAGGGCTCAACAACCATCTGGGGCGCAACGCCTGACGTGGCTGCACATAGCCAGGCGTTGCGCGCGGATAAAAGGGATGATTGGCGGCTGATGACTCCGCGCGTAACGCCTAGATTGGGTGCACGCGATAGGCGTACCGCCTAGGTCATATTTCCTTGATTTTCTTTGCGTAATCATCCGATCTTGATTCCGACGCCCGTTTGCCTTCATTTCCGCTCCTCCGGGACACATTCCTGCACAAAAACACTAAAATGTAAAAAGGAACTAGAATCGACTCAAAATATAAACAAAACAAACGAAAACCGACTCGAATATGTACGAAAACGGATGTGTTAAACTAACACATCAAAAATACCCACACTTAAACCTTTTTCGTCCTCGAAAAAGCTAACAAAATGGAATCATAGATCAGGGCCAGGTTTTTAATATGCAATGATTTAACAAACTTAAATCCTTGTGTATTAACAGCGATTATTGGTATAATGGTCCAATCTAAACCCAAACACCAATTTCAAGTTCCCTAATCATGATTTATTTATGTTCAAATTTAATCATTCATCTTATGGATCCCATCCCTTGGTTAAAACGAGTCATCTTAATCCTAAACAACAGCTTTCAAGGCACAGGATTAAATCAAAAGACTTAAACCCACCTCTGTATGCAAACTACCTAGATAAAGTTAAAATTTTAACCTAATGATGGAGATGGATGAAGGTGTGAGCATTTTGCCTTTTTATTCTCTCATTTTCCTTTTTCTTTTACCTCACTTGAGCATATTACAGCACTGTTTCACTCGGTTATGAGCCGGGGTATGACAACTGCTTTTTAGCTCTTATTCTCTCTTTCTTTTATTTGCACAGGCTCAGCTTACTTAGTGGATTGTGGAATTTCTTTTATTTAGCGGGCGCCATAAGTCTCGGATTTATTTTCATAAAAAGAGAACATATGTGCCAGGTTTAAATTTTAAATAATCTATGTTGTTAGTTTACAGAGGTTCCTTTATTCACTATCACTTAGTTTCAGATTTCCCGAATTTTCCAAGTCTTAAACTCACAAGAATCCTGAATTTAAGTTTATTCTATCAATTCCTAAGGAACTTTCTATCGGCTGGGCCTACCAACAAATCCCAAATCAAGACACAAGCTAGCCTATAAAATCCTAAGCCCTAATCGTAGTCGATCATCTTCCATTTATAAAATGCAAGCCAGAACAAGGACATTTTTCAAGACTCTAGATATATATATCCTAAAACTCTAAACTCAATCAGAAAATGCAAAATGAATAAATAAACCAACAAATATTTACAGAAAGATAAAAATAAGGTAAAAAGTGGAAAAGACTTAGCTGATCACACAATCATCAGCACGAGTGAGTCTAATCCAAAAAGAAGTCAATCACTGCCGGTCGTTTGCAAATGAAATAGCCTAAGTCGTCGCCACCCGAATGTAATTGAGTATGAATGGTTAAAACCAGACTGCAAATTAAGATCTCAAAGAAACCAACTAAATTAACTGAAAATAAAAAGACTCAAATACTGACTTGAAAAATATTTACATTGACTCAATTTGAAAGAAAAATGTTTTTGTAAAGCTTTTGACTTTTTTAATTTTTTTGTGTTTTTTTTTTAAGTTGAAATAATTACAATTTCATTATTTAATTACAAATTGTAATTTATTTACAAAAAATTTCAAAAATTTTATTCTAAATTACAAAGTTTTAATATACATTTGACTTGATATATACAATGACTTGATTTTACAAAAATTACAAAACTAAAAGGCGCCAGCCTGACATACCCACACTTAGAACAACACATTGTCCTCAATGTGAATCCAGAACTGGTACAAAATTATTAATGAAAAGAAATGTAGAAAAGGTTAGCACGAACTCCCTGAATATGTGTAGACGTGTCGTAAATGGAGCCGCGCGCCTCTAAATATACAACAACACTCATACAATTGTTAATACAACAATAATATAATTACAGTTTACAACACAACATAAATAGTACAACAAATGAATTACAATTGATACATACAACATTGTATACCAACATTGAACAAAACTAATAAATTACAAAATGAAATAATTATACAACCAACACATTACACAAATTTTACAACAAAAATACACAACCAATGCACAACATTTATATACAACCACAATAATACATGAAATAAATAAACACAACCAAAGAATAAATAAATAAACAACATACTGATGAAAATAGATGACATATATACTGTTCAGTCCAAATACATACAACTGAAAAGAAAATACATAAACTAAACTAAATACATACTATCCCTCATCCTCATCCGCGCCCTCATCGGGCTCGGTGTCAGTGCCGTCCTCGGGATCGGATGGAAGATGAGGGTCCGGCAACCGCGGGAGCAACTCAACCCCCATATGTGCTCCTATGCGCCTGATGTTCGCGTCCATCGTATCCATCATCTGTAGGAGATACAGAAGAGTAAGACGACGACGAGCAGGCCGGCTGGACTGAGCATCACGAGGTGGTCGCTCACCAACGTGCAAGATACGGCGCGTCGATGGAGGCGGGACGGCAGGTGCATGCTCAGGGGCTGGCAGGATGGACATCCAACGAGGTGGTCGGTCGAATGTGAGGCGTCGTCTCCGGGCCTCTGGTAACGTGCTCGACAGGATATGTATGGAAGACCCGGAAGACGTGCGCCAGGTGCCCTATGTATGGCCCCATGTCGAGTCGCGCCGTGCTGCCTCCACGGCGTGGCCTCGATAAAGATGTGAGAAGGAGAGCTGCGAGGTTCGCCGGGTGGCGACCATGGAGGCAATACAGGCAGAACAGGTCAAGGGCGCTGACCTTATCCTTGCCGGAGTGGCGACAGATCAAGGTGCTAGCAAGGATCCGATGGATGTAACGAAGAAAGGGATCGCGGATCTGAGAGGCCAGCCTCCGATCGGTGTGAGGCTGGGTCGAGATGGTCCCCCAGAAGGCTACTAACTCGTCATCTGCGACGAACCTGGGTCTAGCTACCCAGGCAGTGCCTCTGAGAAGACTCTCAAAGTCAGGAGCCTCCACCCGCTCCTGTGAATACAGCCCGAAGGCTACCGCAAACTGGGCGACACTCATAGTGTGAGGCTGTCGCCCAAGAGCAAACGATACAGCTCCGGGATCTGTGAGGGAGCCTGTATGGTACTGGAAAGTGGACAAGAACTCCACTATAAGCTCATCGTACTGCAGCCAGCTGCAGCGGAGGACGGATGTCCACTGAGGAGTCATCATCGCGTCGAACTCGTCTACGCGACCCAGCTGCTGCAATACGCCTCGATCGTACCCTCGGTGCTGAATCGTCCCTAAGTCGACGAGGGTCTGCGTGCGTGCTCAGGAGTGCCGGGCGCGAACTGTAGGAATGTGTGATCTGCTCGTCGACGAAGGTGCGGTAGTGGTGCAGGAGTGTCCTCTGGCGGGATGGCAATGGGAGCGTAGTATCGAATCTGTCTCTCCTGTGGCTGCTGCTGCCTCCTCTGGGCCTGTGCCTCTGCTACTGTAACACGACGGGCCCGCTTGGGCCTGCTGCCCGATGTCGAAGCGTCTGCCATCTCTGCGATAATTTACAACAAACAAATATACAAATAAATTACAAACTAATTACAAACCTAATTCCTAACTTTGTATTTATTTATTTAAAAATGTTTTATTTATTTACAAAGTTTGTTGGTTTTATTTTAATTTACATTTACATTAATACTAAAAATTACATAAGTTACATTCATACATTAGTATTGCATATCTTTATTTTAAAATACAACATTTATATTTTTGTAGTTTACAAAATACTTTATCTAATTATACATTTTATTTGTTACAACATATACTTTTTTTTTATTTGAATTTATATTTATATTCACATAAAGATTAAAAATACATAAGGTTACATACATACATTATCATAACATATACATATACTTATTGTACAAAACAAGTACATATACAATTACATTTATTTTAAATATACACTATATTACACTAGTATTACATACAAATAATTTACATTTATTTTTATTATTATTATTTTCTAACCTTATTTATTTGACAAAATTTATTTTATGTTACAAAATTATTTATACATATACATATATTTATTAATTTTACATACATATTATTATTATTGTTATACATACTACTTATTCATTTAACAAGTTTATTAATTTATACATTTTATGTTTATATTATATTACTTTTAGCATACATATATTTATTGATATTACAAGGCAAAAATCTACATATCTATATTATTTATGTTACATTATTTTTGATAATTGTACATATACAAAAATTATATTACAAAGTTTATTTCTTTATGTCTATTTTATGCTTATCATTAATTTATTTTTATTATTATTTTCAGTTTTTATTTTGAATTTTATTTGTTTAATTTATTTTGTTTTTTTTCTGAAACCATTATTTTGTTATTTCTGTTTTTTTTTTATTTATTTGCTCATTATTTATTTATTTGTTAACTGAAAATAGAAAGAAAACAAAGTAAAATTAAAATAAAAATAAAATAAAAAGAAAAAGAAAAAGAGAAAAAAAAATCGAAAAGGGGGCGTAGCACCGGTGACTTTTCTGGCCAAGAAATCCGGCTAACATTTCCGGCCAACGAAATTTGGTTGATCATCAACAATTATTCCCAAATCAAACCTAATCTACCCTATTCTAATCTAGAAATCGAAAAACAAAATCAATAAAAATAAAAAGGGGGTTACCGGTGGTCGCTTTGTGGTGGTGGTCTCCGAACAAAGGTGGCGGCGGATGGTGGTGAGGACCGGAGGCAGTGGTTGGTACTGTGGTGGTGACGATGGTCACGGTGGTGGTGCTCGAAACAGAGTGCGGCAACTGGTGTTGGGTGGTGTACGGTGGTGGTGAACGCCGGTGATGATGAGAGACAGGGGCGTCGACGGCGTCTGATGGCGATGATGACGGCGGCTCCGGTGGTGTTGCGCGTAGCGTCGGTGGTGAATCGGTGGATGGTGTGCGAGGTGAACAGCAGAGGCGGTGATGATGGTGTTGATGAACGGTGGTGGCTGTGGTGGTCAACGGCGGTCGGAGGCGATTAGGGTTTTTTAGAGGTGGTGGTGATGGTGTTGAATGATGGTGGTCCGGTGGTAGGTGGCATTTTTGTTGATTTATTTTTTTTCGATGAAATTGCATCCGCGCGTAACGCGCGAGAAAGTATGCCCAAGTGGGGCGTTGCGCGGCGGACCAAAACTGATCGTTTCAAATTTTTTGATTTCTTTTTTTTTAATAAAACATTTTTAATTTTCTTTTTTTTTCTTTTTCTTTTTTTTTACTTTGTTCTATTTTTTTTATATATAATTACTAATTAACTTAAATCCTAATTAAATCTAAACTAATTTAAACTTTAATTCTACTAATTCCTATAAAATTAAATTAATTTTAAACTAATTAATCCTAGTAATTTAAATTCAACTTAACTATAATTAAACTAAATTCTAATTAATCTTAACTAAGCAAAATTAAGTAAAACTAAATCTAATTAAAACTAATTCTAAGAAAGCAAAATTAAACTAGGCCATTAAACTTAATTAAAATCCTAAGTAATCTGAGTCAAACTAGAACATAAATTTTAACTAAATTTATTAACGAAAGTAAAATCAAAATCAACATAGAAATAAAAGCAAATAA
>SZYD01000673.1:0-54773 GCA_009363875.1 Mikania micrantha
CGATGTAAGATGTTATGATAATAACCAATGTTATGTTATTCTATGGATTGCTATTTAAATGTTTGATCGGACTATAAACATTGATTCGATCGAAACTATAAACACAAATTCGACAGGACTATAAAAATGGAGCCGATCGGGCTATAAACACGGAGTCGACTAACTATAACCATGGAGTCGATTGGGACTATAAACATGGAGTTGATCGGCTATAAACATGAAGCCGATCGGGCTATAAACATGGTAAGAGTTGATCAGACTATAAACATGGAGCCTTGTGCCGGCATAAGCCCGTTGGTCATATTTAGTGACAGCGGATGCATGATGCTTATGATGAGTATGATGATTACGTGATATGATTTATTGTTAACGTGAATGTGATGGTGTTTTCATGTGAATGATGTTTAACTCACCAAAACGTTTACGATGTTTAATGAGAAACTACAACTCACTAGCAAAAGCTGAGTTTTTAGTATGTATGTTAGGTTGATGAACATGTAGGAAGCAATGGAGGAGCTCGTGATACTCATCTAGAAGATAATGTGGTTTTTTGGCAATCCAGAATGCTATGGATACATACTTTTATATGTATTTATGTTTTTGAACAAACTTTGTTTGAATTTCCGCTGCATTTATGAAAGTTTTTGGTTTAAGAACTATGTGATGATGATGTAAACCAAACTCTGGGAGGTACCCAGGCTTGGGGCCTCTCATCAATCAAGGGTGTCATTCTTAAATTAAGACCATTAAACCATCATTTATCCAAACACTATGAATACAAACGCTAAATACAAATACATTATTTTAATACTTTCTGTTACAATTCACTAAGTTTTACAATCTACGATTCAAATTTTTAGTCTACAATTCAAAATCTCAACTTTGATTATCGTAATCATTTGACTCGAGTTCTAATGATCATAAGCCTTTAAATAGTGACGATCAAAACCTAACTAAAACAACCTTGTGCTACGATGTTAACCCAATATATCATAACAAATAAAAATTCCTGTTAAGTGAAATAATACGTTTAAATCGAATCGAAATTTTCATAGGGTTTGACTTGGGTAAGATATTAGTTATTAACAATGTGGTGGGTTCGTGGCCGGTTCGCCCTACATAAACATACAACCTATACATAAACATACAACCATTCCTAATCATCCTAAAATCATGAAATTAGTTAAACATTTTTTTTTGCAAACCATATTCAATCAAATTCATGATTTCATTCTTTCTGCATAGTATGATTCATCCTTGGTTTGAATCTGATCACGAGAATATGATAATAGTAGTTTTTCTTACTACTCACACTTTTTGATCTATAAGACCAAAAAACCACGTATTACTACATTCAGTCGGGGACTTAATCACTCAACATATTATGCTATACTACTCCTTTCAAAAGCATAACCCTTTATCCTTACAATAAAACATTTCATAAAGCAAGATTCTCCAACGTTCTCGAAGGAACAAGGGTAGTAACTTACAATCCCTGATAAATACCTTCAGTGTACATACCCGTATATTTATAAATCATTATAATCTTGATACTGAAGGGTACATTGATATCGTACCCCAAGATTCCCGTCCCTCGAGAGGCGCGGCGATTGGTCGTCGATTGGGCTGGATCCCAGTCTCCGGTCACATTTGCGACACCTACATGTCTGTTAACATACGTACATCCAAGAAATTGGATAAAATTGTTTTTTTAAATCAGAGTTACATAATGTTGTGATATCATGATCATAGTTAATAAGTTAACATGCATGGATTTCATGCATGGTACAATAAGTTAGGTTATCTTGTGATATCAAACGAATTTAAACAAAGGTTTAAACATGGAATCAAACCAAAGAAATCAACTTGAATGATAACATAGGGTTTTGGACTAAGCTTGGGATAGTTGTAAAGACCAAGTCACTAAAACACATGTTTAAACAACTAAGTCTAATCTACATAAAGTTCTAAACATGAAATGAATACAAAATTACAGAATCATGAATTCTGTTAACACAATTAGGTTTTTGAGTGCAATACACTTATCAAAAACAAGATAGAACATCATCTATCGATCATTCATTCATCGTACATCTAAAACATTCAAGTTGAGTACATAGCCCCTTTTTTTCATTTTTGAAATCTTTTTGGGTGGAACATGTGAATAATATTTTTGAAACTTACTTTCTATATGGTTTTCACTACTCATAACTTATGTTTGGCTTATGTTGGAAAATTTAAACACATTTTAACATAAACATTGTATATAAGGCACTTAGTCATGACTTGTCATGGCACACGACCTAATCCATTTCATTCTTTTGTACAAGTTGGTTTTCAATTTGTTAGTGCACGGATTTATCAACAGCTTTCGATGATTATTGATGACATTGTTTTTAGTTTAGATCATGTTTTGAGTTGTATTTTGTATTTTTCATTGAGTTTCTTGTATTGGCTAAGTATAGATTATAGATACTAGTAGTATCGATATGAGTTCCATCGATACTAGTAGTATCAACATGTGTGTTGTCGATACTATTAGTATAGGTATGATTGGTTGCCGATGTTATTACTATCGATGCCAATGAACTTGTAAACCTATAAATATGTTTCTTTAGGTTTTGAGAAGGTAGTTCTTCACTCACAACATTAAGTTTTCTTTAAATCTAGAGAGAAAGAGAGAGAGACATTGTAGAGAGACTTGCACTTTCATTCTTCTTATCAAAGTCTTGTAATCAAATTTTGATTCAAGGATGATTCATATCACTCACATTGTTTTCTTCACACTCTAACGCACACATCGACACGTTTACGGATTCCGCACGTATACGAGTCGAGTGATCTCAGTTTAATCCAATTCCAAACGGACTTACACAATCATCAATTAAATTATATAACATTGATGCACATTTGTGAACAAGCTTATTCACATCATGTATGCCTATATTCAGGACTTCAAGGGTTGAAATTACCATTCTTGGATTTCAGACTTGAAGTTCATGCAATTGTACATATCAGGATTCAATGGTTAGAAGTTATTAATTTAACCTCTAAACCTGCGTTCACGCACTGGTTTGTTGTTAGTACGGGGTGATCACAAGGGAAAACGGGTTCAACACTGTGACAACCAGTACCAGACCGTCCGGCAAGTCCGTACGGTGTGTGTGTACTTTCACCATGTACCGTGTGTAAATACAGTACGTAAACAGTCGTATGACAACAGAACTCTGGAAACAAACCACAGTTGTATGTGTTTAAGTGAAAACTTAAATACAGTAAATACAACAACTCAAGAGAAACAACAGTGTTCAAACGAATAATAATACCAAATCGGTTGCGATCTGATATCCATAAATGACAGGAATCAGATGACCGACAATTCAATGTGGAAACAATGTGATAACAGGATGTTTAGTTGAGTCCGACAGTGAGGAAACACAAATCAAATCATATTGCAGTGTCGTTTCAGAATAATAAACTGACAGCGTGTTTGCGTGGGTGACGATTCACATAAACATATCTGTGAGTTTAACGTTCTGAATGATAACTGATAAGTAGAAAACCAAATCAGAAAGTGAAACGTACGATCGTGTTCGTACAGTTAGCGCTCTGTACGAAGACGCGCGTAAGTGACGCGATCTGACGAAACGATAACGAAACACGACCCGAACGAAAATAATTTAATAAAAATAAAAAGTTAAACATTTTACAATTTTGAAACTCATCAAATAATTAAAATAAACTTTCTTTTATTTATTACAAATTAATAACGCGTACATTTCCGGATACGCGACAAAAACGCGAACCGAGCAACCGAAACGAACCCGAACATCACACATGATATAAAAGCCCTAAATGAGAGCTTTTTCTCATTGTACACATTTCCATCCTCTCTCCTCCTCTAAAATCCGGCCACCACCTCACCACCACCAAAAACCACCTTCAAAGTCTCATATCTCACTCGTTTGTGGGCCAAATCGCGTGTTCTTGGTGTCCACGCGTAGCTCTCGACCTCCTCTACCTAGAAGTACAAAGGATCTGGAGTTTTCACCGGCCAAAAACGAGGTATGATCGAAAGAAACTTCTGGAAATAGGGTTTTCTACCCCTTGTTCAACCTAGCCACCAAACCGGTTTAATACCATGTTATCCCGACCTTAAGCTATCATTTCGACACCACAAAGGTTCTTACCAGTCGGGAGTAGGATGGGAAAGCACTGGGACGAACCATGAACTCACAGGTTTGGTGAAGAGAAGGACGAAGTTGCAGGTTCGCGTGAGTGCTGGTTGGCTGCCAAAACTGTATGGCCGAACCTTTCTGCTGCTTACATGCTAGTTACGAACCCTCATCATCATAAAACGAACCTTCATCTTGCTACGAACCTAGCATTCCCAGCCGAACCTGCCACTCCCCTCGAAACTAGGGTTCGTCAACAACCCACCGAACCTTAGCATGGCCGGAAATTCCACTCGTGAACCTACATAAACTGCCGAACCTTGCTGTTACACCGCCGAACCCTCCCTGCTGAAACACTTGGGTGAACCTGTGACTCTTGATCGAACGAACCTCCTAAACTCATGATGTAGCCGAACCTTTGTAGTAAACCGCAATGGCCGAACCTTCAAGTAAACTCCATTTCGGCCGAACCCTAGATGTCATGCAGCGAACCCTCTAACCTCATGAATCCTACCCTATGAATGAACCCTTGGTCATAATAATATCATGGGACCGAACTGTTATGTGGAAGTTGGCTCCAAAGGCCTAGCCCAATACAATGGACAACCGGCCCAACACTATACTATTCGAACCATTTTAACCGGCCCATCATTTTGATGCGGCCCACATGCTGATACGCCCAAGCATATCAGCCCAACAACAATTTTATCGGCCCAACATCCATCCCTTGGTCATGGTTCACTAGATTAGTCAATTTCTTGGCCCAAATAATGCTTCGGCCCAACTTCAGTAACCGGCCCACATCACCTTTAATCGGCCCACACACATTTGGCTCGGCCCACCTAGGTTCATTCGGCCCAAGTTAGTGATTCGGTAAAGGATTGGGATTAACTCACATGACAAATGATGAAAACATATATTTTAAACCACACTAGGGATAACATGCATGGAATTATGCTATAAAGGTGATAGGTCGGGTTAGCAAACCTAACAAAGTTTTAAAACTTAAATTACTAAAAAGGTTTAAAAAAAAAATAGTTATTTTTTAACTAGGTATTGTATTTTCATGTTCCACAAGGACAACAAATGGAGCTTGATTTAAAACGAATTAAGTGATGGTATAACTAAACATAAGGAAATGGAGGGCCGAATCATTACCGAGACTCACGAGGGTTAGCCAAGTTAGGGCTAACACATACATGTGCACAAATCACAACGATTGACACTTATAGGTTACATACGATGTGAAATCAATACAAGAACGTGAATACACAACAAATACAATCATGGAGCGCGTGCATTCTTTCTTTTAAGCTAAGTCAACCCTACAACAACAAGGTGAGTTCATATGCCCCTTTTCATAGTCTTTACTGATTTCAAAGCTCGGGGCTGAGAAACATGCAAAACTTTTATTTACTTAAAAGTTTATATTCATATATTGCTTATTTCCTGATTTAGATAAATATAGTTTATCTTTATTAGCATTGATCATTACATGCTTGCTTGTCTGATACTGTCATACTTGAGACAACTAGGAAGATACATGCCTTTATAGCTTCCTGACACATGTATGCACTAGAATAACATAAGTTGTTAAGAACATCTCTAGCAACTGTTTATTATTCTTACACGATAGAACAACGGGGAAAAACCATGGGATAACATGCCAATAACAACTACTATTGACAAGAATGATCATCATGATAAGGTAACTTCATGACAACAAGATCATTCACACATTACTATCATTGTGTATAAGACATGTTCTTATAACACTCTATTTAAGTTAGTAAGAACACTCAACACCGAGATAACAGTTGAGACAATACTTGTGATATCGAGGATGATATCGCAAGCACACACTTTTGGGATGGCATTTCCCACACAGACTATCACTTCTTATTAAGACCCTATTTAGAGCACACCTTATAACCGTCATGGGAAGACGGTTACACAACCATAGATCAGTCGGGTAATCACGAACATTAAACATTAGAACTTGGGGAACCAAACGAAATCACACCGGGCACGAGAGGTGCTATCAATCTAATTGATAACACACATAAAATCTAGGGAACGTATTCATTCCAATAGATATCATGGAGGATATCTAACACACCGGGCTGATCAGAAATGACAGCTACTGAGACTATTGCGTCTCAAACTAGGAATTATGAGTAGGACACTTTACACACCGGGCTGAATAGGGGTGACAGCTACTGGGACTACTATGTCCCTACCTAGGTATCGAGTATGATATCTTACACACCGGACTGGTTAGTACTGACAGTCACAGAGACTACTAGGTGTCGCTCTAGATATCGAGTATGATGTCTTACACGCCGAGCTAATCCGTTAGGAATAGCTAACAGAGACTATTATGTTTCTTTATTCAATTGTTTGGGTATTCTACATGCCGGGCTAATCAGTAATGATTAGCTACAGAAACCATTGGGTTTCGCTCTAGATATCGAGTATGATATATTACACACCGGCTAATCCGTAAGGATTAGTTAACAGAGATGATTACGTCTCTTACTTTATTCATTGGGTTATTTTACATGCCGGCCATTCCATAAGGAATGGTTAACAGAGATAATTACGTCTCTTTCTCTTATTCATTATTTGGATAAACATACCGGGAAATCGTGGGTGAAAGGAAATGGGTATCCATTGTTGTATTACAGGTAGTGTTGAGTGCAGTTAAGCTTGTGGTGGGATGGTGTCTGGGCTTGACCCTTTTGTATGCCCTATATATAAGCATGCTTGATTGGATGATACACTATCTACAAATACACCCATGGAGAGGACATTGTGTGAAACATGGGATCCAAATTGCAATACAATTTGTGTGAAACATTGTGAACATGACTGACATAAATTCAATGGTTTTCAATTGCTAAACTTATGAACTCACCAACCTAGTGTTGACTTTGTTTAAATGCATGTTTTCTCAGGTGATGGACAGGTCTAGATAACCAGCATAAGTGATTAAGCTAGAGGAATTTTAGAAGACCTAGCTTACTTTTGGGTGCATATATTTTGATGACATTGTGAATCTCTTTTGCTTATCTTGTACAGCTACAAGATAGAAACTACACGATTCTTTTGGAGTAGATTTACTTAGTTAAATTATGAACACGTATTGTGTAATTTAACTTTGTAATTCTATATTATATGTCATGTTAGCATTTCTCAGTATTTATCATGTGCCATGGAAACAATCTGATCATTTCGATTATCATTCAAGATATCGCGCCCCGGGAACCTTCCGCCCGACGGGAAAACCCGATCCGTTCCCGCCGGCCCGGGGTGTGACAGATTGGTATCAGAGCCATGGTTATAGAGAAATATAGGTCATATTACTTAAACGGTTTGGCCTAGACTATAACCTAGGGACCCTCATGTAGAGATCATATTACATAGGATTCTGTTTGCTTATGTCTTCAGCATCTGATCATCGCAGTAACCGATTTCTTTTCGATTATGATCAGAATGCCGCCGCGAAGACAACCACCTGCTATACTGCCACCACCACCAAAAGATTTGGCACCACACTCATCCACCCCTTCACCTACTGACTCTCCTACACAACCACCTCCTCCTCCGCCACCACCAGCTTATCAGTTGGACCCTGCTACTGTGGCATTGGCCACCCTTTTGACTAGTCAACTGAGGGAGGTGATCCCGGAGATGATGAACAGAATCAACACTAACAACAACAATGTCGCCAACTCATCTGGAGAAGGCAGCAGGAACACCCGACAACAACAGGATTATTCCTACAAGAACTTTGTAGGATGCAAGCCACCAGCATTCAGTGGCGCTGAGGGAGCCGTCGGTTTGATCCAATGGATCGAAAAGATGGAAACAACTCTCGACATTAGCGGGTGTCCTGATCAACACCGCGTGAGGTATGCTGCGGGATCATTTGAGAAAAGAGCACTAACCTGGTAGAATACCCAGGCTCACACCAGAGGAAGAGAGGAGGCATTGGCGATGCCTTGGGAGGATTTCAAGACTTTGCTGAGAGGCGAGTTCTGCCAGAGGAATGAACTGAAGAAAGTGGAAACTGAACTACTGAACCACGTGATGGTGGGAGCTGACCATCTGGCATTCACTACCGATTCCATGAACTGGCAACATTGGCACCGGATATTGTGCCCACACTCGAGAAAAGGATTGAACGGTATGTCGGTGGACTACCGCCATGCATACGGGGGCATGTGATTGCCGCCCACCCAACTACACTAGAGATGGCTGTCACGCTCTATGCTTCACTGACTGATGTAATGGTTGCCTCTGGTGCACTCAAGAGGGAATCTGGAACTACTGAGGATCCAGAACAACCCTCCACCAAGAAACGAAAGGTTGCTAAGAATTTTGCAACTACCACCACTACCAAACAAGCTGTGCTCACCCAATCACCGCAGAACAATAAATCTTATTCTGGCACGACCCCATTCTGCAATAAGTGCAACTATCATCATCAACCTGACACAGGGTGCAGGCAGTGCACTTATTGTGGAAAAATGGGGCGCTGGGCAAAATTCTGCAAGGGGCAGGCGACACAACGCAGGGCAAACCAAGCAGTGGCACAGACCGCTGCACACCTCGATCGCATTTCCTGTTACACCTGCGGGGAACCAGGACACTATGCGAAGGACTGCCGAAAAAGGGTGCTACCGAGAGGGCAAGCACCGAGAGGACGTGCATTTCAAATTGGAGCAGCAGCAACTCGCCAAGACACTGACACCAACACTGGTACACTTTTCATTTAAAATCTTTGCAGTTGTATATTTTATACTAGCATAGATTATCATTTCCTCTTCAGAGTTAGTTTAGAACTTACTCGCAAGTGGGGCAACACTCGAATATCTCTTACACTAAATGACATGAACTTAGTGTTCACTTACCTTTAGTGAACAAACACATACCATGGGATTCAAAGTGATGGACACGAGTGGTGTCAATACCATCATCGGAACTAATGCTCTGTCCTTGATAGGGATGGAGTCATCTAATCCGATAAAACCTTTTTCGTGTTATTACAGTGAACGACAGAGATACATTCATAAATCTCAGTATTGGATCCGTCAATGTTGTCTTATCCGATAATATACGAATCCATTCTAAGAAGGGGAGAAACGAGAGGTTTCTCCTAACAGGAATAACATGCGAGCATAAGAATCATAGTGAACAGTAAAGATCATGAAATTATGCAACCTCATGAGATATCACCATGGAGGTGTATACAAACAGCTATGGAATGGGATGCCAAGCTACCTTACACTTCCAGTAGATTTGATGTTCTTGAATTGACAGGAACAATGAACTCAAATCTACTCATTACATAACTATGCACAAAAGCCTAGACTCCCTAACAAGGACTAGGTCACATACTAACAATGTCTTTCCAAGAAACATAAACATTTCGGATTGTACAGTCGAGAGACTGAAAACAAATCCGTACCACATAGAACAAACTAGGGGAAACCCTAAATACAACATCGCATAAACATGACAGCATGAGAAACACATGACATCAAAGCATCTCCACCTATACAAAGGAAAAGTAGTACCGACAATGACGTTTAAATTTCGGGACGAAATTTCTTCAACAAGGGGAGACTGTGACAACCAGTACCAGACCATCCGGCAAGTCCGTACGGTGTGTGTACTTTCACCATGTACCGTGTGTAAATACAGTACGTAAACAGTCGTATGACAACAGAACTCGGGAAACAAACCACAGTTGTATGTGTTTAAGTGAAAACTTAAATACAGTAAATACAACAACTCAAGAGAAACAACAGTGTTCAAACGAATAATAATACCAAATCGGTTGCGATCTGATATCCATAAATGACAGGAATCAGATGACCGACAATTCAATGTGGAAACAATGTGATAACAGGATGTTTAGTTGAGTCCGACAGTGAGGAAACACAAATCAAATCATATTGCAGTGTCGTTTCAGAATAATAAACTAACAGCGTGTTTGCGTGGGTGATGATTCACACAAACATATCTGTGAGTTTAACGTTCTGAACGATAACTGATAAGTAGAAAACCAAATCAGAAAGTGAAACGTACGATCGTGTTCGTACAGTTAGCGCTCTGTACGAAGACGCGCGTAAGTGACGCGATCTGACGAAACGATAACGAAACACGACCCGAACGAAAATAATTTAATAAAAATAAAACGTTAAACATTTTACAATTTTGAAACTCATCAAATAAATAAAATAAACTTTCTTTTATTTATTACAAATTAATAACGCGTACATTTCCGGATACGCGACGAAAACGCGAACCGAGCAACCGAAACGAACCCGAACATCACACGTGATATAAAAGCCCTAAATGAGAGCTTTTTCTCATTTTACACATTTCCATCCTCTCTCCTCCTCTAAAATCCGGCCACCACCTCACCACCACCAAAAACCACCTTCAAAGTCTCATATCTCACTCGTTTGTGGGCCAAATCGCGTGTTCTTGGTGTCCACGCGTAGCTCTTGACCTCCTCTACCTAAAAGTACAAAGGATCTGGAGTTTTCACCAGCCAAAAATGAGGTATGATCGAAAGAAACTTCTGGAAATAGGGTTTTCTACTCCTTGTTTGACCTAGCCACCAAACCGGTTTAATACCATGTTATCCCGACCTTAAGCTATCATTTCGACACCACAAGGTTCTTACCAGTCGGGAATAGGATGGGAAAGCACTGGGACGAACCATGAACTCACAGGTTCGGTGAAGAAAAGGACGAAGTTGCAGGTTCGCGTGAGTGCTGGTTGGCTGCCAAAACTGTATGGCCGAACCTTTCTGCTGCTCACATGCTACTCACGAACCCTCATCATCATCGAACGAACCTTCAACTTGCTGTGAACCTAGCATTCCCATCCGAACCTGCCACTCCCCTCGAAACTAGGGTTCGTCAACAACCCACCGAACCTTAGCATGGCCGGAAGTTCCACTCGCGAACCTACATAAACTGCCGAACCTTGCTGTTACACCGCCGAACCTTCCCTGCTGAAACACTTGGGCGAACCTGTGACTCTTGATCGAACGAACCTCCTAAACTCATGATGTAGCCGTACCTTTGTTGTAAACCGCAATGGCCGAACCTTCAAGTAAACTCCATTTCGGCCGAACCCTAGATGTGATGCAGCGAACCCTCTAACCTCATGAATCCCACCCTATGAACGAACCCTTGGTCATAATAATATCATGGGACCGAACTGTTATGTGGAAGTTGGTTCCAAAGGCCTAGCCCAATACAATGGACAACCGGCCCAACACCATATCTATTCGAACCATTTTAACCGGCCCATCATTTTGATGCGGCCCACATGCTGATAGGCCCAAGCATATCAGCCCAACAACAATTTTATCGGCCCAACATCCATCCCTTGGTCATGGTTCACTAGATTAGTCAATTTCTTGGCCCAAATAATGCTTCGGCCCAACTTCAGTACCCGGCCCACATCACCTTTAATCGGCCCACACACATTTGGCTCGGCCACCTAGGTTCATTCGGCCCAAGTTAGTGATTCGTTAAAGGATTGGGATTAACTCACATGACAAATGATGAAAACACATATTTTAAACCACACTAGGGATAACATGCATGGAATTATGCTATAAAGGTGATAGGTTGGGTTAGCAAACCTAACAAAGTTTTAAAACTTAAATTACTAAAAAGGTTTAAAAAAAAAAATAGTTATTTGTTAACTAGGTATTGTATTTTCATGTTCCACAAGGACAACATATGGAGCTTGATTTAAAACGAATTAAGTGATGATATAACTAAACATAAGGAAATCGAGGGCCGAATCATTACCGAGACTCACGAGGGTTAGCCAAGTTAGGGCTAACACATACATGTGCACAAATCACAACGATTGACTCTTATAGGTTACATACGATGTGGAATCAATACAGGAACGTGAATACACAACAAATACAATCAAGGAGCGCGTGCATTCTTTCTTTTAAGCTAAGTCAACCCTACAACAACAAGGTGAGTTCATATGCACCTTTTGTTAATCTTTACTGATTTCAAAGCTCGGGGCTGAGAAACATGCAAAACTTTTATTTACTTAAAAGTTTATATTCACATATTGTTTATTTCTCGATTTAGATAAATATAGTTTATCTTTATTAGCATTGATCATTACATGCTTGCTTGTCTGATACTGTCATACTTGAGACAATTAGGAAGATACATGCCTTTATAGCTTCCTGACACATGTATGCACTAGAATAACATAAGTTGTTAAGAACATCTCTTGCAACTGTTTATTATTCTTACACGATAGAACAACGGGGAAAAACCATGGGATAACATGCCAATAACAACTACTATTGACAAGAATGATCATCATGATAAGGTAACTTCATGACAACAAGATCATTCACACATTACTATCATTGTGTATAAGACATGTTCTTATAACACTCTGTTTAAGTTAGTAAGAACACTCAACACCGAGATAACAGTTGAGACAATACTTGTGATATCGAGGATGATATCGCAAGCACACACTTTTGGGATGGCATTTCCCACACAGACTATCACTACTTGTTAAGACCCTATTTAGAGCACACCTTATAACCGTCATGGGAAGACGGTTACACAACCATATATCAGTCGGGTAATCACGAACATTAAACATTAGAACTTGGGGAACCAAACGAAATCACACTGGGCACGAGAGGTGCTATCAATCTAATTGATAACACACATAAAATCTAGGGAACGTATTCATTCCAATAGATATCGTGGAGGATATCTTACACACCGGGCTGATCAGAAATGACAGCTACTGAGACTATTGCGTCTCAAACTAGGAATTATGACTAGGACACTTTACACACCGGGCTGAATAGGGGTGACAGCTACTGGGACTACTATGTCCCTACCTAGGTATCGAGTATGATATCTTACACAACGGACTGGTTAGTACTGACAGTCACAGAGACTACTAGGTATCGCACTAGATATCGAGTATGATGTCTTACACGCCGAGCTAATCCGTAAGGAATAGCTAACAGAGACTATTATGTTTCTTTATTCAATTGTTTGGGTATTCTACATGCCGGGCTAATCAGTAATGATTAGCTACAGAAACCATTGGGTTTCGCTCTAGATATCGAGTATGATATCTTACACACCGGCTAATCCGTAAGGATTAGTTAACAGAGATGATTACGTCTCTTACTTTATTCATTGGGTTATTTTACATGCCGGCTATTCCATAAGGAATGGTTAACAGAGATAATTACGTCTCTTTCTCTTATTCATTATTTGGATAAACATAACAGGAAATCATGGGTGAAAGGAAATGGGTATCCATTGTTGTATTACAGGTAGTGTTGAGTGCAGTTAAGCATGTGGTGGGATGGCGCCTGGGCTTGACCCTTTCGTATGCCCTATATATAAGCATGCTTGATTGGATGATACACTATCTGCAAATACAGCCATGGAGAGGACATTGTGTGAAACATGGGATCCAAATTGCAATACAATTTGTGTGAAACATTGTGAACATGACTGACATAAATTCAATGGTTTTCAAGATATCGCGCCCCGGGAAATGGGTATCCATGTGTGAAACATGGGATCTCAGTATTTATCATGTGCCATGTAAACAATCTGATCATTTTGATTGTCATTCAAGATATCGCGCCCCGGGAACCTTCCGCCCGACGGGAAAACCCGATCCGTTCCCGCCGGCCCGGGGTGTGACATACACCAAGGTCAGGGTTGGCTTTAATTAACTTTATAGCCAAAGATGGATTGGTGTAGATGTAGCAATATGAGTTAGATGTTGATTAACTTTAATAACTTAGATCATATTGGACACACTTTCATTGACACATATTTGGTTTTAATTATTTTATTAGCATGGGCTGTGTTGGTTATTAGTCAGTCTTTGCCTAACTCCAAACCTAGTTTGGGACTTGGATTTAAGATGACACTAGGATATACTTGATGATAGTTTGTGTTACATTAGCATGTTACTACATTTACATTTTATATATATAAATTCTATATGTAGTAGTTGTTTGTACAATGATTCATTGGTTGTTTGAACTCGGGATCTATACAGGTTACACTCATAGGTTTACAAACGGTTATCTTTTCGAACTTATATTTTGATATTCATAAACTACTTGTTTTTTTACAATATTTAAACCTATGTATCTCACCAACTATTATTTGTAGTTGATAGATTTTCTTCACATGTTTCAGGTGATCAAAGATAGGCACAGGACATGGACAACTAAAGCGACCTAGTCTATGATACAACAAGATCAAGAAACAAGCTAGGATGGATTAGAAACCCATTTAAATCCTTGTTGTTTGATTATCTTGTCTGTTCTTATTTTGTAAACAATATTTTTGAGGTCGATTATTTGTATTCTTTTGGTTGTTAGACATTATTTGTAAACAAAAATTTAATCATATGAAACCTAGAATTCATTATGGTTGTTCATCATTAATCTGGTGCATTGAATCAACTGATCATTCGATCAGTAGTCACCGCGCCATGGATTCCACATGCGGTGCAGGAGTGTGATAGGTTGGTATCAGAGCCTAGGTTATAATGAACTAGGAAAAACCCAATGCTTAATGGCCTAGACTATAACCTAAGATATCCTGTAAGACTAAGTGCTTTAGGCTTGAGAATACTTAGGATTAGGTATACTTGAGTTAGAATTAAGTCTACTTTACGCTTGGAAGATCTTAGAGACTAAAACTTTTCTGAAAATTATTTTCATATATAAAATCAAGGGATTCAGTACCGGGATTCTATAATTTTAGGACTCGGACTAAATTCCTAACATTTTGTTTTCAGCAAAGGATTTCTGATGCAAGGATCTGTATTCTTAGTATCCTTGGCTTGAAATTCTCAACTTGTCAAGGGCTTTAGGGGTAGGAATATGTATTCTTGGTATTCCTAACTTGAAGTTCTCAACATGAGAACATTATGCTTAATACTGTAGGTACTAAGAGACTGGAATTAACATTCAAGTGTACAAGAACAAGAAAATTTGAGGTTTTGGTTACAAGTGAACCCAAACTATGATTTTCTTTATCATAGATCATAGAACAAATGTGACCAGTTGTGAACCATCATGAACAATCATAGACAATCTTGAATAATAGTGGAATGGGATTTTAGCTTCAAATATAAACGGCGGCCTAGCCCTGAAGCACTAAAGTGGTGGTGGGCTGGCAGCTGGGCTTGACCCTATGTATGCCCTATATATAAACTAACTTTAGTATGACTGGGGGATTCGATGTGACTATTTGAATTGAGGATCCGGGATATTCAAGAATCATTAGAACATTGAACAAGTACATTTGAACATATTCATGAAGTCAAGTGAACAAGGAACATAGTGAACAATGTGGGAACAATGTGTGAACAAGTCACAGGTGAATCAATCGTATGGAAATCAATCATAGGTTGAACAATTTTGTGTGAACATTGTATGTCAACAAGTATGAGAACATTGTATGTGAACATTTTGTGCAACCCTTGATGTGAGAACATGCTTAGATCTAGTGTAGATCACACATGCTTAGGACATGTCAACATAGGGTAACTTGACAACTTAGGGCATACATACATGTCCATATAGTTGACCAAGTTGAAACTAATAATAAACACCAACATAAATACATGCCAACATAAGTTTACTCTTAGTCAAATCATGGTTCAGTTGATCAAAACCAGTGGAATCATTATCCTTTGAACATTCTTATCCAATAGTACAAACGTAGTGCAAAATGCTAGCAAGAGCATGATATTTCATGGAACTTGTACATAAGACCATGATATACAATTATGTGAGAAGTATACTAATAAGTTTACTGCTTATGTGTGTACTTGCTCATTTCATTACAACTGAATGATAATATTAGCAGTACGAAATTATCACTAAATTATCTTATAATTCAATTGTATAATTTCTCATTACAGACACGCTTGTGGATTTCTCTTCGTAGAGTGCCTCCTCGACGTAACACCAACGTCAAGGGTTCAACAAGAGGTAATTAAGACATGATCAACAAAATTGCCCGAATCATCGCTATGCATGGTAAGATGTTATTTCAGGTGTGGTCACTAATATCAACCAGAACCTACAAGGAAGTGGGGATGACTCAGCAATAAACAACTCTAATACCATTACCACTAGAACAGCAAACTTCACTTTTAAAAAGTTCAACGATGCTAAGCCCCTGAAGTATTCTAGTATGGAGGGAGCTACGAGTCTGCTGCAATGGCTCGAAAGCATCGAGGACATACTCAACTACACGGATTGCCCAGAGAACCTGAAAGGAAAAAAGGTGACAAGCGTCTTTCACAAGGACGCCTTAACCTGGTCGAATGCTAAAAGAAAAACTAGGGGTCACAAGGTGGCTTCATCCCTACCTTGGGAAGTCTTTAAGAAGTTGTTGGTAGATCAATTTTTCCTACGTCATGAGCTAAAGAAGCTCGAAGCTGAAATGTGGGGCCTTGTTCAAGATATCGGGGAGAACAATAAGTATACGGCTGGGTTTCATGAGTTGTGTTTGTTGGTACCACATCTGGTTACTCCTCTATCACGTAAGATAGAGAAGTACATTGAAGGTTTACCATTGGTGATCAGGAGTAATGTTTTGGGAAACAGCCCTGCTACATTCGAGGCTACCATTCATCTATGTGCTACTTTTACTGAGGAGTATGTCAAGGCTGGCGTACTTCACTGGAAAGGTTTCAAAAGGACTAAGACTAACGATATGAAGAAGCCTGAACAACAGCCCAAGAAGAAGAAACTAAAGAGCATCAAACATTATGCAACAAAAGTTGCAAATGCTCCAATTCAGGCCACTCCAATCATTGTTGTGCCACAGGCTGCTGCAGCTAGGAATGTCTACACTAGACAGTACCCACTCTGTACTAAGTGCTAGTATCCTCATCTCCCTACCCTTCCATGCCGAAAATGCACCAAGTGTGTAAGGTACGGGCATTTAGCTACAGTGTACCGTACTACAAATTTTGCTGCCACTAAAACCGTAGCAGTTCCTGCTATTACTGGCGGGAATGCTTGCTACAATTGCGAGGTAGAAGGGCACTTCAGGATCCAATGCCCTCGTCTCAACAACATTGTTGCCACTGCCAGTACTCATGCTTTCGTCATTAGAGCCACAGAAGCATGCAAAGTGCCGGTAGTCATTACATGTATCTTTCTTGTTAACAACCATTATGTTTCAGTATTATTTGATGTAGGCACAGACAAAAGTTTGTTTTCTGCCGCTCTTGCATCATTGTTTCATATACAACCATCGGTACTTAATACACCTTACACGGTAGAAGTAGCTGATGGTAAGAACATTCTTGTGAATTCAATACTGCGTGGTTGTGTACTTATGTTAAATGAAAAGTCGTTTACTATCGATCTCATTCCAATGGCACTCGGTAGCTTTGTGGCTGTCATTGGGATGGATTGGTTTTCAAAATAAACGTCGAAGTTGTCTGCTCGGAGAAGTTGTTACGTATTCCTCTACCATCCGGCGAAACGATTCGGGTGTATAGCGAGAAGCCTTGTCAAGAACTTAAGATTGAGTCGTGCATTAAGGCACAATAGTACCTGAGGAAGAAATATTGTGCCTTCTTGGCACAAGTAGTAGAGAAGAAGCCAGAAAGGAAGACGGTGAAAGATGTACCAATCATCAGAGATACCCAGAGGTGTTTCCAGAAGACTTTCCTGGACTACCAACGGTTCGGCAAGTGGAGTTTCGTATGAATCATGTCCCTGGAGCAAACCCAGTGGCAAAATCTCCTTATCGATTAGCACTGTCCAAAATGCAAGAACTGTGTAGTCAGCTTCAAGAACTTCTAGACAAAGGATTCATTAGACCAAGCTACTCACCATGGGGAGCTCCGGTTCTATTTGTCAAAAAGAAAGACGGTTCATTTCGCATGTGCATCGATTATCGTGAATTGAACAAGCTAACGATTAAGAACACATATATACTCTACCTAGGATCGATGATTTGTTTGTTCAGTTACAGGGAGCAACTTGTTTCTCTAAGATCGAATTGCGATACGGTGTCATGAGTTGAGAGTGAACGATGAGGATATACTAAAGATGGCGTTTACGACTCGTTATGGACACAATGAGTTCGTGGTTATGCCTTTTGGGCAAAAAATGCTGGGTTAACCCGGGTTAACGATATAAGGGAGGGTTAACAATGGAACCATTCCCTAAGCTTCTTTTGACAAAGTCAGATATGTCAAGCAGTTGGAGATTAATCTTTTATTAGTATCAAAGATTTGTGATAAACAGTACAAAGTTCTCTTTGATGACTCCAAATGTTACATTTTAAAGCAAGGTGTTACTATCCCTGAAGATTGGATCTTGATGTGAGCCCCTAGGAAGCAAGACTTGTATGTACTCAATATGGCCACAGCTTCAACTACATCCTCCACAGCTTCATGTTTTATGTCAAAGGCAACTGAGAAAGATTCAATTCTTTGGCATAAGAGGATGGGTCCTTTGAGTCTGCGCAAGATGAATCACCTTGTACACAACAATTTGTTTGAAGGGGTTAGTCTGAAGAATTTCAAGCTGTCTCATGTCTGTGTATCCTACAAAAAGGGAAAGCAAGTCAAGCAGTCTCACAAGCCAAAGAAGTATTACTCAATCACTGTTCCACTTGAGCTTCTCCATATGGATCTATTTGGTCCTGTTAACCGCAAGAGTATAGCTGGGGCTCAATATTGTCTTGTCATCACTGATGAATATTCCAGATACTCTTGGGTTTTCTTTCTAAAGGAGAAATCTGAAACGTTTGACTGCATTCAAGTGTTGGTTACAAAACTTGAATCTCTTTATAAGCTCAAGATTCGAATAATCAGAACCGACAATGGGACAGAGTTCAAAAACCACAACATGGAGAATTTCCGCAATTTACGGGGAACGGTTCAACAATTTAGTGCCCCTTATGTCCCACAAATGAATGGTGTTGCTGAGCGAAAGAACAGGCCCTTGATTGAGGCTGCAAGGACGATGCTTGCTGATTCTTCTCTTCCAGTTCAGTTCTGGAATGAGGCTGTAGCAAATGCTTGTTACACATTGAACAGGGTTTTGATAGTGAAGAGGCATGGGAAGACTTGCTTTGAACTGCTTCATAACAGAAAGCCAAATCTTAAGTATTGAACCTTTCGGTGCACCGTGCACGATGCTTAAGAAACACGAGCAGGGCAGGTTCAATGAGAAGGTGGAAGAAGGGTACTTTCTTGGGTACAGCACTCCGAATAAAAGGGTATATAACAGATCAACTCAGAATGTAGAAGAGTGGTACCATGTTGATGTTCAGAGATATTCTAAGCCCCCACCTGGAAAAGGCCCAGATTGGATTTTTGATTATTCGGGTCTCTTTGATTCTTTCAATATGCCTCCCATGTACTCAGATGAAGATGTTGCGGTTGAAATGTTATATGATGCACTAAATGCACCTGATGAACCAGTGCAACCTTCATCCACTTCAATTCCTACAATACAGACAAATGATGACAGTTCAAACACAGACGATATTCTTATTCAGCCTGCTGCCCCCGGACCAGATGTTGATGATCTTGTACCTGATCTGGAGGATTTGAATTTGCAAAATCTAGATCCACAGGTTGAGGTTCCTCCTCATCCGGTTGGAAGAATTAATCATATTCATCCTCAAGAGAACATTATTGGTAGTCCATTAGATGGGGTTAAGACCAGAAATCAGCTTTCTTCAGGGGACTTGCATACATTCTTGATTTTGCAGATGTAAGCTTTTGTGCCCATTCCTATTTTATCTCCCAGGTTGAACCACGTACCATCACTGAAGCTTTAAAGGAAGAATCGTGGGTTGATGCCATGCAAGAAGAACTCCTACAATTCAAGAAATTAGGAGTCTGGCATCTTGTTGACAGACTAAAAGGTGCAAAAGTAATTGGCACCCGATGGGTTCTTCGATGCAAAAAGGATGATCACGGGATCATTGTTAGAAACAAGGTATGTCTGGTGGTTCAAGGATTCAGACAGATTGAAGGTTTGGATTATAATGAAGTGTTTGCACCAGTTGCTCGTCTTGAAGCAATTCGTATTTTCTTGGCATATGCATCCTTCAAAAAGTTTAAAGTTTATCAAATGGATGTCAAGAGTGCATTCCTTCATGGTGTGATTAGTGAAACAATGTATGTCAGTCAACCTCCCGGGTTTGAGGATCCATTGCATCGCGACCAAGTCTACAAGCTAGACAAGGCATTATATGGATTACATCAAGCACCGCGAGCATGGTATGAGACACTTTCCACTCACCTTCTGAACAATGGGTTCAGAAGAGGTGGCATCGCCTGTACACTGTTTATTCGCTAAGAGGATGGTGATCTACTCTTGGTACAAGTTTTTGTGGACGATATCATCTTTGGTTCCACGAATGATTGTCTGTGCAAAGAGTTTGAGAAGGTTATGAAGGAGAAGTTTGAGATGAGCTCAATGGGAGAGATGAAATTTTTTCTGGGATTACAGGTGGATCAATCTGAGGCAGGCATCTTCATTCATCAGACCAAATATGTTGGTGACATACTGAGCCGGTTCAGTATGTCAGATGCGAAACCTGTTGGTACCCTGCTGGCTGTTAATCACGGATTACACCAGATGAAAAGGGGGACTTAATTGATGCCACTCTGTACCGAGGAATGATTGGTTCTCTGATGTATCTAACTGCTTCTCGACCAGACATCATGTTCGCCACATTCTTGTGTCCTCGTTATCAATCTAAACCAAGAGTGTCACATCTGATTGCTGTGAAACAGATTATGTGTTATCTGAAGGGTACACCAGATCTTGGCTTATGGTACCCTAATGATGATAATTTTGATCTTACTGCATACAGTGATTCAGATTATGGTGGATGCAAGAGAGTTACAAGTCAACGTCTGCGGGATGTCAGTTCTTTGGAACTCGCTTAGTTACCTGGCAGTGCAAGAAGCAGACGTCGGTGTCTACTTCAACCTGTGAAGCTGAATATGTTGCTGCTGCTAGTTGCTGTTCTCAGGTCATCTGGATCCAACAGCAACTCAGGGACTATGGGTTACATTTTTCTAACACTCCTATATATGTTGATAATACTGCTGCCATAGCTGTCACTAAGAATCCGGTCCAGCACTCAAAAACAAAACACATCGACATTAAATATCACTTCATACGTGATTGTTTTGAAAAAAACTAATCGATGTTGTTAAAATTCACACCGATCACCAGAAAGCCGATCTTTTCACAAAAGCTTTTGATAAATCCAGATTCTTATATCTGTTATCGGCTAATGTTGTTTTCCAAAAGGATGAAGTCCTACCTTCATCTGAATCTAACAAATGATCATCGACTTTCTTAGATAGTTTTGTTTTGATTTATCTGTTTATTTCTTTTAGTTATCTTGTCATTTCTTTATCTTAATCAAAAACTCAAAAAGATTTTCTGTTTTCGGTGTTTAGGGGGAAATAGTAGTTAAATTGAAAAACCAAAAACATCTGAAAAATTTAAAAAATACAAAAACAGTTGAAAAAGTATAAAAATGAGAAGGTCTTCTTTGAGAAAGTAATACATTAATCTTTCATGTCCTAAAAGTGTTGGTGAATGCATAAATGGAAGACATATGAGAAGTGTGAGTAGATGTACTGATAGGCTGACTTTATAAAATGAATAGACAAATTTGTGAATACTTAGAAAATCTAATTTGTGGGATCTGTTTTAGAAAGTCAGTTAAGTGAGAAATAGTTTATGACTCAAATCAGGCATACACCTGTTATCATGAGATCCAATAAGGTTTCCAATTATTCATGAATTCAAAGTCTGTATACGTGCCATATTGCTGGGACGAACCTAGCTGATGCCGCCAATTAAGATGAGAATGATTGAATCAAAATAAAATAAAAGAAAATCAAGCTGGTATTAAGCTTGTGAAAAATACAAAAATAAAATAAGTTCGATTCCATACACGTGCCATATTACTGGGACGAACCTAGTTGAAGCCGTCCATTTGGATAGAACAAGTCAATCATGTCAACACAGGTCTGTATACGTGCCATATTACTGGGACGAACCTAGTTGAAGCCATCCATGAGAATGTGTTGGTCATGAGAGACAAATCAAAAAGAAAAATACAAAAAGAAAATAAATTGGAACCTTATGGAATTTATGGTGCTGGGTATTAAGATGTGCGGAGATGAGTTACAAACTAATTTTAATCTTTGCTGGAAAGATAAAACAGGTAACTTAATCAGAAAACTTAAGTAATCATCAAATGAGTTTAATAATTTTGTATTGAAAAGCTTAAAGTGGACAGATATATTAGTAATCATATCACAAGTCAAAAGTGTCTGAAATGAAACATTCATTAATGCTGATTTGATTTGATTTGATTAGATGTATGTACTAGTTTTTCAACAGATTTCTCACAAAAATATGTGTTTCTTTGTTTATAGGTGCTAGTTGTACAGTTGTAATTTGTTTCAGAAAATTATAAAAAGATTTTCTATTTTCAATTTCAGTTTAGGTGATCATTTTTAGGCTCAGATGTCTGTCTCATCTGAACCCTGAACCAACCAGACTTATCTTCATAAATGGCATCTGTTTTTTTCTAATCATAATGTAAAATCTTGAAATTAGTGTGTGTTTTGTGGTGAGAATGGCCCATTCGACCGAAAGACTTCATTCGGCGAATGACTCTTGATCGAAAGAAGAGATTCGCCAACTCATTCAACGAATGACTCTTGATCGAAAGAAGAGATTTGCCAACTCATTCGGCGAATGACTTTTGGGAGAAAGAACTCATTCGCTGGTCTCTTTCGGCGAATGTCTTTGGGAAGAAAGAGTTAATTCGCCGATTTCATTCGGCGAATGACTCAACCTATATAAACATTCAATCGGTCAACTACCCTCATTCTCCAAAACTCATTCGATCGCCTCTGTGTTTCTCTCATTCGGCCGAACCACTCGTTTTCCTTTGTTTCGTAAATTTTCTGTGATTACCTCCATATTTGCACTGATATTCCTTCTGCTGATTATTACAGGTAATCATAGATCCAATATCATCGAGTTTTGACCGCTAAATCACTCAAAACAGCTTGAAATTTAGGGTTTTAGGGTTTTTGGAATCGCCTGTTAAATAGATGGTCAAAATGACATCTAAATCACAAAAGACCTGTTTTAAAACTCTTAATCAATCGATTCTGAGATTGAATATATGAATTTTGCGAGCTGATTTGAACATTTTGTCAAAGGGGGTTTGAACTTGAACAGATAGCCGAGTGACGCCATTCGGCGAATGGCTCATTCGACGAATGGCTAAGTCAGCACATAACTCATTCGACGAATGAGGTTTATTCGGCGAATGAAGCTCATTCGCCGAATGAATCATTCGACCAAAGAGTTCATTCGTCCAAATCAACTTCATCCGGCTGAACTGGTTCAAATGTTTCTTTGTTCTGATTTCTGTATTTTGTGCAACTAAATTCTTCTAACATGTCTTTATCTGATTTTCAGAATGGCTGGATACAAGTCGGTGACAAAGAACAACATCTGTGCTCATTTGGATCTCACTACACCAAATGCCAAACATTACACCGAGATTATCACATTTCTGAGACGTTCGAGGATTTTCACAGCCATATCTACTATGCATGTGCCATATCACTCGCATCAGCAAGATTTCTGGGCCTCTACTGATATCGATTGCGAAGCTAAGCCTACTGTCATCAGGGGAAAGGTTCTTGGGCACGATGTGGTTTTATCAGCTGAGCATATCAGGAGAGTTTGTGGTTTCCAGGATTCACCTGATCAACCGTATCTGTTGGATCGTTACTTAGTTCGTGGCTGATTTATGAGGTGCAAGTACGAGGGTGATCTAGGAGCAGGAATCCTCAACAAACCTTACATGTCTCCACAATTCAAGTACCTTGCTCATGTACTGATTCACTACCTCGGGTCCAGGAGAGGTGGATTTGACGATATGCGAGAGAATATTCAGTGTGCCTTTGCTGCATTGGTGCTGAACAGGCCTTTCAACTTCTCTGAGATGATCTTCACACATATGAAGGAGAATGTGGCTCTGAAGGGAGATAAGTTCTTGATGTATCCTAGGTTCTTGCAGCAATTGATAGATGCTCAGTTACCTGGTTTGCCGAAGATCAATGCTGATGTCATTAGGCTGGAGCACATGAATGACCTCACTCTCAACAGGGTGATGTCATATAGAGGCAAGGAGAGGAAACTCACTGTTCATTATTTTTTTGGCCATCTTGTGAGGCCTGATTATATTGCTCCACTTGGCAGGAGATAGAGGCACGAAGACTCAGACTCTGAGGTGGAGGATATAGTTGTGCCTGGTGATGATAGTGGTGATGATGATGATGGTGCAGGAGGTAGTGGTGTTGATGCTAGTGCTGGTGAGAGCTCAGTTGCTATGAGCACTGTAGCTGTGAGTTTTGTTGGTGTGAGTGCCGGGGTTAGTGATATGACTTCTACTGTTGAAGTGAGCTTAGTTGAAGCTGGTGCTGTTTCTATTGGTGCTGCAGTTAGTACTTCTGTGGCACATGATGAGGATGTTTATATTGATTCATTGTTGGAGCTGGACTTCATGGCCACTACTACCTCCACAGTGACTACTCCTATTGATATGACAGGCACCACATCTGCCGAAGACAGGGATGAGTCAGATGACTCAGGTGATGATGGTGGTGAAGCTGGTGGTGATGGTGTTGAAAATTCTGACTTAGAAGACACACCAGATGATGATTTTGAGAGCGTCTGGATTGGAGGGAGACTAATGAAGAAGAGAAAGAAAAGGAGTGAAGCTGAGCTTGAAGAGATCACAGATCCTTCATTTATTCTGGAGTTTGATATTTCACCTCCTCCTCGTTCCTCTGTTCCTGACACTGTAGCTGTTTCTGTTGCTACTATTCAGTCCACATCATCTCCAGCTGGCAGGAGAAAGAGAGCTAGATTTCTATTTCAGAGGAGGTCAGAACTGTCGTCAGTTGCTACAACTAATGTTACATCAGTAGCAGCTGTCACAGTTTCTTCATTGACGAGGTCACGGGCTGTTCTGACACGTACTACCATTGCCCCTCTGACCACCTCGGTTTCTCAGGCTCCTATATTTATTGTTGCCTCTTCTGGTCCCTCCACTTCACGAGCTGATACGTTCATACCTACTGTTTCAGTTGTTGATCAACTGACCACATTGAACAGTATGGTACTTAGATTGATGGAGAGGAGCATGGAACAAGAATAGAATAATAAGGAGCAAGAACTGATTATTGCCCAGCTCACCGAGTGGGTATCTGAGCAAGATACCCTGCTTCTTCAGGCTGCCGATCAAAGAGCTCATCTGAGAGCTTGTTCTGCTCAACAAGAGGAGCCGTTGCTGAAGTATATTGATGAGCATAATCAGTTGGCCCTGACTGCCACTTGTTTCAATGATTGAATACTGCTCTTAGAAGCTGAGAACGCCATACTTGCTGAACTGGTTGAAATTTCCGAGGAAGGCACTCCAAGAATTGAGGGTTCTGCAGCCATTTCCGATGAATCAGAAAAAGAAGATGAAGAGGAAGATGAAGAGTCTGAGGTGGAAAAGGTTGATTATAAAGATTCAGAGAAAGATGACGACTCTGATGATGATGATGACCAGGATGGTTCGGGAAGTAGATCTTCTGATTCTTCAAGTACTAATGATGATGATGATGATCAAGCACCTCCTTCCACTGAGATTCGTACCAAGACAAGGCACGACAAAAGTGCCAAAGCTCCTTCCCCCTCTCCTGCTCAGACTGAAGAACCCAAAGCTGTTAAGGAAGTTGAAGTTGTGCCTCTGAGACGTCAGTTAGATGAGACATTGACGATGATATTGGACGCTCAAGGCATTATACAGCACTCAGTAAGCTTCGACAAAGAAGTGGGGGAGATCATTCATTGTCTCACTAAGGAGCAGATAGCTGAACTATTCAGGTTGAATCCTGATGAGGTCGTGACTGATGACTCCTCAGTTCCGGTTGGAGATGAACCGTCTCCAGAGATTTTTGATGACGTTGAAGAGGTCATTCTGGAAGACTGAACAGAGGAAGAGTACCCAAAGTATACATCAGTTGAAGATGAACTGCCAACATTCACAGATTTTTTTGATCAAGCTACAGAAGAGCTACTGGTCAAATATTTAGAAGAACAGGTCGAAAGCAAAAAGTCTGAAGCTAATGATCTTAGAAGAAGAAAAGAAGAATGGAAAGCTTACTGGGAAGCTTTGAAAAAGGAAAGCAGTGTGAAGATGCCAGCTACACACACCAAACTGTATCGAACCAAAGGCTACAAGGCTGGAGGTCAGATTCTCAGCTGGGCATACTTTCACGATTTGGGATGTTATGCAGTGAAGAGGGAAAGAGGAATCGACTATTTCAAGCATCCGCACGACTTTAAGACGCTGCCTGGATTCGAAGTAAATCAAATTGCGTGCTTGAGGATGCTGTATAGTGAGGATTCTGGAATGTCTGCCTGGTTCTCCAGACAAATCCAGTACGAGTACAGAAAGAGGTGGGTGAACTTCAGGCCTCAGCAACCTGAACGATATTACTTACCAGAGATTGATGTTGATACCCGGAAGCATAAAGTAATCCTGAAGTGGCTACCACCAAAAGTCAAGAAGAAGATTCCTATATGGAAAATGCATCAAGACTTTATGGAGGGCTTCCGATGGTGGTACTACGATGGGCGTACTGGAGAGGCTGTGATTGTATTATGCAAGGAGAAGAAATGGGAGACTGATCGTATATTTGACCCGATGTGGTTGACTAACCTGTCACACAATGATGTCAAAGCTTTATTTCGACACCGGATATTTTTTTTGATGTACAAGACATGGTTCAGGCTCTTCAGCAAATGATGTAATCGAATAAGGAGGGACGTTGAGTAGCCATTTCAAAGATGCTCCTGTTAATGTCGAACCAAATCCTTTACATAAACTAGCTTCTTTCAGATGTGGAGGAATATGATTGGTCTCCATTCTTTCTCTATACTGAGCTACATGCTCTTCCGGATCCGTACTTCCATCATACAACTTCATGGTAGGAGTTTGAAATCTTTTCGGGATCTCAGCATCACATATAGGTGGAGCATATCTGGATATCATGCTGGAGCAGACTAGAAATCTGTCACAGCTCCTGTGCCACGTGCGGAATCCACGGCGCGGTGACGATATGGTTGAATCATGCACAAGTATTGAATAAGAACAACCACAATGCATTACAAGGTTTCAAAATGTTTAGACCATTGTTTAGTTACAGACATTCCATCTATCTATCAAACGAATAACAACTACAGACCCAAAATATAGTTTACAAAATAAGACTTCAAACAAGACAATTAAACAATCAGGATTTAGTGTGTTTCTAATCGATCCTAGCTTCTTTCTTCGTCATGTTCTATCTTAAACGGTCTCCTTAGTTGTCCCTTAGAATGTCTTAAACATGATTACCTGAAACACGTGAAAAGTAACTGTCAACTACAAAAGTAGTTGGTGAGAACCATAGGTTTAACATTTGTAAATATGAATCTGCATTGTAAGGCATATGTATAAAACAATGAATGAAAATACATGGATGGTTGCAACCCAAACTAACATCAAGTCTGTAAAACGTGTCCAAACAGTCATCAGACTGTTTGCTAGAAAACCAACATATAATCAAGTCCCAAACTACGTTTGGAGTTAGAAAATTTGTCAGCAACATTGATATAACCATTCGTAACCAAATCCTGCAGTTAGCTTTTAAAACAAATTTAAAAGCTAACTCCAGAATTAGGTCTGCCCAATTGTGTCCGCTTTCCCTTGTTGTGATCACCCAGTACTAACGCTAAATGAATATGTAACTTGATGTGCGTATAAGTTTGTTCACAACGATGAACACCATGCTTTTGAAAAACTTGAATTGAAACCCTTTGATTGAATGCCTTATTTGATTTCCATGATTTGAAAACTTCCCATGAATACCTTGAATACCAATGATTGAAATAACTTGTTTGAATGCCATGAATTGAAATCCTTTGTTTGAATACCACTATGAAAACCACTGGTTGAAATCCTTGTATTGAAACCCTCGATTGAATACCAAGGTAGTGTCCTTGTGTAATAACAAGGTTTATAACATATCATTTTTAGCAAAAACATGTCCTCGAGTGTTTGGATAGTCCTTTCGCTTTGACCATCGGTTTGGGGATGATACGCCGTGCTAAGATTAACACGGGTTCCCAAAGCCTTTTGCAGTGTTTGCCAAAAGCGAGAAGTGAAACGACTATCATGATCAGAAATGATCGATGTTGGAGTACCATGACGTGCAATGATTTCGTTGATGTACAAGGTGGCTAACTTCTCCATTTTGTAATCCTCTCGGATTGTGAGAAAGTGAGCGGATTTGGTGAGTCGATCGACGATCACCCAAATCAAATCGTAACCTCGAGGAGTTCTCGGCAACTTAGTTATGAAATCCATGGAAATTTGTTCCCATTTCCATTGAGGAGTTTCAGGTTGCTGCAGAAGTCCCGAAGGCTTTTGATGTTCTGCTTTGACTTTGGAACATGTTAGACAATTCCCCACATACAGTGCTATGTCTTTCTTCATTCCCGGCCACCAGTAAGATGCCCGAAAGTCTTGGTACATCTTATCTTCTCCAGGATGAACTGAGTATCGTGACTTATGAGCCTCATCACAGATGAGTGTGCGCAATTCTTCTGACTTTGGAATACAGATGCGGCCGTTGAGATATAACACTCCGTCAGATCGAGGTTCCAGTTTCTTCTCAATTCCGCAGTATAAGTCTGTTTTCAGTTGATTGTCTGTCACTACTTGTTGTTGTGCAATACGAATCAGATCTTTCAAGTTTGGTTGTGTGTTGATCTCCATGGCTCTTATACGAATTGGTTTGACTGGTTCCTTTTGACTAAGAGCATCCGCCACCACATTGGCTTTACCCGGGCGATAACGAATCTCACAGTCATAATCAGTTAGCAGCTCAACCCAACGTCGTTGTCTCATGTTGAGTTCTTTCTGATTGAGAATGTGTTGTAGGCTCTTGTGGTCTGTATAGATGACACATTTAGTACCATAAAGGTAGTGCCGCCAAATCTTCAATGCAAAAACCACAGGCCCTAACTCAAGGTCATGAGTAGTATAATTCTTCTCGTGAACCTTAAGCTATCTTGAAGCATATGCAATCACCTTGTCCCGTTGCATAAGTACACAACGGAGTCCAAGGTTTGAAGCATCGCAGTAGACAATGAAATCATCACTGCCTGCTGGAAGACTAAGAATAGGGGAGTTGCATAACTTCTGTTTAAGAAGTTGGAATGCATCTTCTTGTTTCTGTCCCCATATAAAAGCCTGACTTTTCTGGGTCAGTGTGGTAAGTGGCAGGGCGATCTTTGAAAAATTAGCGATGAATCTCCAGTAATAGCCTGCCAGTCCCAGAAATGAACGAATTTCTGTTGGAGTAGATGGGGTAGTCCGTTCTTAATTGCCTCAATCTTCGCTGGATCTACGTGTATCCTATCCCTGTTAATGACATGCCCTAAGAAGTGAACTTCTTTTAGCCAAAATTCACACTTTGAGAACTTAGCATAAAGCTGTTCCGCTCTTAGTAGCTCTAAGACTTTCTTCAAATGATCCTCATGTTCTTGCTCCGTCTTTGAATAAATCAGTATATCATATATGAAGACGATAATAAACTGATCTAAGTAGGGCCTGCAGACTAGATTCATCAAGTCCATGAACACTGCCGGTGCATTGGTCAGTCCAAATGGCATAACCACGAACTCGTAGTGTCCATATCGAGTCCTAAACGCAGTCTTTGGTATATCTTCATCATTTACTCGTAATTGATGATACCCGGATCGTAGATCAATTTTAGAAAAGCAAGTCGCTCCCTGTAATTGATCAAACAGATCATTGATCCTCGGTAGAGGGTATCTGTTCTTAACTGTCAACTTGTTTAACTCATGGTAATCGATGCACATATGAAATGAACCATCTTTCTTCTTGAAAAAGAGAACCGGAGCTCTCCAAGGAGAGAAAATTGGTCTTATGAAACCTTTGTCTAAAAGTTCTTGAAGTTGACTAGACAGTTCTTGCATCTCAGACGGTGCTAATCGATATGGTGACTTCGCCACTGGGTGTGCTCCGGGGACGAGATCGATTCTTAACTCCACTTGCCTGATCGGTGGTAGTCCAGGCAAGTCTTCTGGGAATACGTCCAGAAAATCTCTGATGACCGGAACGTCTACAACTGCTTTCTTCTCAGGTTTCTTCTCTACCACGTGAGCCAGGAATGCAAAGTATTTCTTCTTCAGGTACTTCCTAGCCTTGATACACGACACAATCTTCAATCCGCAGCGGGGTTTCTCGCTGTAAACTTGCATCATTTCGCCGGACAGTAGGGGAAGTCGAATGAGTTTCTCCGAGCATACCATTTTGCGTGGTTTTTGGATAACCAATCCATTCCTACTGTAACTTCGAAGATTCCGAGTGTCATAGGAATGAGATCGATAAGAAAAAGATGATCGTTCAATCTCAATTCGCAATCGCGAATTATTGAATTCACTAATATGGTCTTACCATTCACTACTTCTACGGTGTACGTAGCATCAAGTATAGATGGTTGTTTATTAAATAGGGGAGCAGTATTAGCAGAGACAAAACTTTTATCAGCACCAGTGTCAAATATGATAGATACATAATGATCATTAATGAGAAATGTACCCGTGATGACTGCCGGGTCCTCGAGTGCTTCGGAAGTTCTGATGACAAAGGCACGAGCAGCAGCAGTTGTAGCGGCTGGGTTGAGTTTTGGGCACTGGTTTCTGAAGTGTCCTTCTGCTCCACAGTTATAACAAACCCTTCCACCAATAGTAGCAGGGTTAGCGGTAGTAGTTGTAGCCGCAGATAGATGAGCAGATCTACATGTTGCAGCCAAGTGTCCCATCCGTCCACACTTGAGACATTTTCTGCATGGAATAGTGCGTAGGTGATGGTATTGGCATTTGGTGCAAAGTGGAAACTGACAAGTATAGGGCTTTCTGGCCGTTGCAGGTTGTGGAATTGCAGTAAGGTGAGTGGCTTGAGTAGGTGTAGCTGCAGTTAAGGCTGCATAGTTCTTGATCGTATTTTGTTTCTGTTTCTTCTTTTTGGGTTAGTGCTGTTCAGGATTCTTGCCTTCTTCATCCTGTGCTCTCTTATACCCCTTTCGAGTGAGCACACCAGCCTTAACATATTCTTCAGTGAGAGTGGCACCAAGATGAATCGCTGCTTCCAGTGTAGTAGGGCTACTCCCCATAACAGTTCCCCTGATGACTAGGGGTAATCCTTCAATGTACTTCTCTATCCTGCGGGATATAGGAGTAACCAGATGTGGCACCAGAATGCACAACTCATGGAAACAAGTTGTATATTTCGCATTCTCGCCACTGTCCTGAAATAAATTCCACATCTCCACTTCTAGTTTCTTCAGTTCATGGCGTGGACAGAACTGTTCCACAAGTAACTTCTTGAAATCCTCCAATGATAAGGCCAAAGCAACCTCTCGTCCTCTGGTGTTCTTCTCAGAATTCCACCAGGTGAGTGCGCCTTTGTGAAAAGCGCTTGAGGCCATCTTGACCTTCAGATTTTCAGGACATCCTGTGAAGTCAAGGATATCCTCAATGCTCTCCAGCCATTGTAGTAGACTAGTAGCTCCCTCAGTACCAGCATACTTAGGAGGCTTAGCATCGTTGAACTGCTTGAAAGTGAAGTTAGCAGTTCCGCTGTTAGTGGCATTTGAGTTGTGTGCTGAATCATAGGTAGTACCCCGAAAGATTCTTGGTGATATCAGTGACCATACCCGGAATGACATCCCTCATGTGTACAGCGATGGCCCGGGCAATTTTGTTAATCTCATCATCGTTGCCACTTGTTGAACCCCTTCCGTTAGGGTCACGTCGAGGAGGCATTCTACGAATAGAAGCCACAAGTGGTTCAGTAATGAGAAAGGATACAATTGAATTTACATGATAAAGTTAGTAATATATCCATACTACTAATATTATCATTCAATTGTAATATGAGCAAATACACGTATAAGCAATCAACTTATTAGTATACTTCTCATGTGATTGTTTATGATGTCCCATGATTTCACTCCACCAAACCTACACACGGACACTTTCCCAGTATACCGAAGATACCTTATATATAGGGCATACGAAAGGGTCAAGCAAACTGCCAGCCCAGTCGCCAGCCCACCACCGCTTCGATATACCACGATCATGCCCTTGCTAGAATTTGGCAATACGATTGTATTGATTACCATGTATGTTTCATTGATTAAGAATCCCATGTTCTTTGATCACTGAACTATGATTGAATCTATGATTGAATTTTGATTGAATTATGTGTGCACCTACTAACAATTGTTAACATGTAGAACTAAATCATGTGTGTGTTCTACATTTTTCTCGTTAACCTATGTTAGTAAGTACTAAACATGTAATCACTTAAGAATTTCACTTAAGGTTTACATTTAAAGAATGTTTACAACTTGATTGATTCCCACACAATGGTTGTTTCATCAATGGTTGATTAACACAATGATTGTTTCACCCCATGGTTGTTCCTCAATTGACTGTATCTCGTATGTTTGACTAATGTTCAATGATTCCAGAGCTTGGCCGCCATTTGTATTTGAAGCTAGAATTCCAACTCTTGATTAATTATGATTGATTCATGATTGTTTCTTGAACTATGAATATGATTATGATTGTCAAAACCGAGATTCTTGATTTACTAAAAATCAGGACCTTAGGTTTTAATATATGTGTCCTAGGTTAATTAACCTAGGTTCTCAATACTTACAGTACTGAGTATAATGATCTCCTTGTGTGAACTTCAACTAAAGAATACTGTTACACATATTCTAAGTTATGAAGTCCTAAAGAAATGAATTCATGATAATGATATCATGATTAGAATTTCATATCAAAGATACTAAGAATACAGATCTTTGCCTCTAAAATTCTGTAATGAACTCTGATTGAGAATTTCAGATCAAGGATACTAAGAATACAGATCCTTGCCTCTGATATCCTCTAATGAACTCTGGTTGAGAATTTCAGATCAAGGATACTAAGAATACAGATCCTAGCCTCTTATATCCTCTAATGAACTCTGGTTGAGAACTTTAATTCGGTTTCTAAAATTATAGAATCCCGATCCACATTTCTTGACTCGATACCTAATCTTAGAAGTGTATCCCTAAGATCTTTCAAGCTTGATGTAGACTTAATGCTCACTTAAGCTTACTTAAATCCTAAGTATCCTCAAGCCTATAGCACTTAGTCCTATGGGGTAGCTTAGGTTATAGTCTAGGTCATTAATTATTGGCTTTTTCCTAGTTCTCTACAACCTTGGCTCTGATACCAACCTGTCACACCTCCTGCGCCGCGTGCGGAATCCACGGCGCGGTGACGATATGGTTGAATCATGCACAAGTATTGAATAAGAACAACCACAATGCATTACTAGGTTTCAAAATGTTTAGACCATTGTTTAGTTACAGACATTCCATCTATCTATCAAACGAATAACAACTACAGACCCAAAATATAGTTTACAAAATAAGACTTCAAACAAGACAATTAAACAATCAGGATTTAGTGTGTTTCTAATCCATCCTAGATTGTTTCTTCATCTTGTTCTATCTTAAACGGTCTCCTTAGTTGTCCCTTAGAATGTCTTAAACCTGATTACCTGAAACACGTGAAAAGTAACTGTCAACTACAAAAGTAGTTGGTGAGAACCATAGGTTTAACATTTGTAAATATGAATCTGCATTGTAAGGCATATGTATAAAACAATTAATGAAAATACAAGGATGGTTGCAACCCAAACTAACATCAAGTCTGTAAAATGTGTCCAAACAGTCATCAGACTGTTTGCTAGAAAACCAACATATAATCAAGTCCCAAACTACGTTTGGAGTTAGAAAATTTGTCAGCAACATTGATATAACCATTCGTAACCAAATCCTGCAGTTAGCTTTTAAAACAAATTTAAAAGCTAACTCCAGAATTAGGTCTGCCCAATTGTGTCCGCTTTTCTTTGTTGTGATCACCGAGTACTAACGCTAAATGAATATGTAACTTGATGTGTGTATAAGTTTGTTCACAACGATGAACACCATGCTTTTGAAAAACTTGAATTGAAACCCTTTGATTGAATGCCTTATTTGATTTCCATGATTTGAAAACTTCCCATGAATACCATGAATACCAATGATTGAAATAACTTGTTTGAATACCATGAATTGAAATCCTTTGTTTAAATACCACTATGAAAACCACTGGTTGAAATCCTTGTATTGAAACCCTCGATTGAATACCAAAGATAGTGTCCTTGTGTAATAACAAGGTTTATAACATATCATTTTTATCAAAAAAACGAGTTTATAATAATAGAGTTTATAAATATCATTAGTTAAAAGTGTTTAGCATTTATAAAACCATTAGTGTAAAGCTGATATAAAACAATTTAAAGAACCTTTATAAAACCTTTTTAATAGCAATAATTTTAACCGTTGATAAAACATTTTAAACAGTTGATAAATCCTTTGAAAATAGTTGAGAAATCCCTAGGATTTCTAAAGTGATTTTGAAACAGTTGAACAATAGCATAAAGAGAGTTTGATCACGTGTTCCACCCCAAAACAGTTGAAAAAAACAGTAAAAGAGGGGCTAAAGTTCTCACCTGTCTGCAGTAGACTTTGAACTATAACAAGTAGCAAGTAGCAAACAAGACCTCTAACTGGTTCCTATATAATTTTGATCATACATAAGATATAAGATTTATGATTGTATAGACTTTGACTTATTGATTGACTTGTGTTATCTTGAACTTGATTAACTCTTGAATACTTGATCCCATGTTTAAGAATGTTGTGTGAATTTGAATATCATGGTTTGAGTCACTTGATTGATAGTTGATTCATGAAAAAGAAGTGCCATGTTCTTTTATGCACAACTCATATGCATAAAATGACAAGTGTTGATGATCTTGATAACCGTTGTTTAACATGTAAATTGAAAAGATGTTCGAATTGTTTTAAGTCTTTGGGGATTATAAATTGATCTCTTAATTATGTTAAGTTTTAAACGTAAACCAAATAAGATCAATTCACAATTAATAAGTTAAAAGGCCAAGATTGGGCCGGGATATAATCCCATGGGCCAATCTCTTACTTAAAAGCCAAATTGAAGTCCTATGGGCCAATTTAACTTAAAGTTGGGCTAGGTTTAGGATGTGTGGGCCAAATTATGAGCCTTAGCCAATTGGGTTGAATCACTACAACGGACCGGTAAACATTGTTTGGTCCTTGTAATTGTGTTGGGTTACTAGGTGTCTTGACCGAGACCTTGGGCCCATCTATTGGGTCGAACAAAGGTGAATTTGGGTCAAGGCCATAGTTAAAGTTGCATGTTGTATCTCGGCTGAACAAAATGGCAGCGAACCCTTAGGTTAGCCTGATCTAGGCTCGCCGGTGGTTAAAGGTTCGTCATGCATGCCCTACCTGGATCGTCTAGGGTTTAACGTCCACGTTTGGCACTAGGTTCGTTACCATCATGGAGGTTCGTTTGTTAAGGGAGAAAGGTTCGGTGCCTCGTGCGAGGTTCGCTTGATGATGTAGGTTCGTCCCATGCAAGGGTTCGGCCGAGAAGTTGAGGGTTCGGCCATGGCAGGTTCGCTATCCTGGAAGGTTCGTGGTACCTCTGCTGGTTCGTCGTTCGTGGGTCCGGCTAAACATGGAACATGGTTCGCAGCCATGGGGTTCGTCAGTAGAGAACGGTTCGGCAGGCTGAACGAGGGTTCGTGAATGATGAATGAAGGTTCGGCCCTGTAGGGTTCGGCCATGCACCACAGGTTCGTGTCCCATCTGATGCAGCCACCCGACGAACCTGTTATCAACACCATCATTCGACCTCGTCCCTTTAATCCAACCATTTCTATGCTATGACTACCTGTAAACACATCCTCGAAAGTTGTAGGTTCGATTGAAAGGGCTTAGAACCGACTAGAACTTGGGTTTAGACAAACACACACAAAAATCCTATTTTCGTGAATCTTTCAAGCATCATACCTCGTTTTTGGCCAGATAAAATTCAGATCCTTTGTACTTCTATGTAGAGGATGTCAAGAGCTTCGCGTAGGTTCAAGAATCATCAAATTTCGTCAAGAAACGAAGGAGATACACGCATTTGAAGTTTGGATTTCTAGAGAGAGGATACGTTCGCAAATCAGGTTTTAGAGAGAGGTTGGAGCAGAAATAAATGAGGAGAAACACCCTTATTTGGTGTTTATATACCCTCGGGTATTCGGGTTCGTTTCGGTTGCTCGGTTCGCATTTTCGTCGCGTTTCCGGAAATTTTACGCGCTTTAAATAAAAGAGTTATTATTCTCATCATTTTGATGAGTTTCAAAATTGTAAAAATGTAAAATAATTTATTTTACTTATTTTTATGTTTCGTTCGTTGACAGATCGTTAAACAACTGCAATTATGTGTATACCCGCAATCGCGTACGTTTTTCGATCGTATTATTTATTTATTGTCATTTACTCGTAATTATAAGTTCAACAATCGTATCATTATGGATCGTCACACATAACTATACTCAGTCTCGCTTACGTATTACGATTTTGTTTAATTACTTCGCTTGTCATACTATTCGTCTGAACACTACGCACTAACACTATCCCATTACATCGAACACATTATATGTATAGGGCATACCCCAGAGTCCAGCTACCTGCCATATCTGACGCCGTCCCACCACTGTTTCGATATAATACAATACTGTTCTTGCCTAGCGAAATCGACTGTAAATAAATAATACATACTTGTTTCTATTAATTTAGATCCTATCACAAACAAACACAATCATGAACATATGAATCACACTGACTGATTGGACATGAATACACATTGTTTAAACACTGTTTACGACTACCATGACTAAATGTACAGATGTTACAAAATCCATTTCAGAAAAGTATTTTAGGAAAGACACTTCCAAGGATTGAACTAGGTCCAAGGGGGAGTTTGTAGATGCACTGAATGTCCCTAGTTCGATTTTGCATTATCCATTATGTAAAGTTCATGTTTTTAATGGAAGTTGTCTTTCTTTATTGATTCTTAATGTTTAATATTGACTATATGATTGTTTGATTTGGTTTATTAATGTTTGAGTATGAATTCTGACCATTCGGGCGAATGACTCTACGAATGAAGTCATTCGCCGAATGAACACCCTAGCGAATGACAGGCGATTGTATGAGTCATTCGCCGAATGACTCATTCGAATGACATGTCCATTCGACATAGTCATTCGTCAAATGAGCTGCTTCGGCCACTCATTCGGCCGAATGACTACAGCCTATAAATACAAGTTCAAATCATTTTAAACCTAACTTCTGAGAGCCCTCCTTCTTCCCAGAGCACCTAGTGTCAAACCCTAGAAGATCTGAGCGGCCATTGTTCGTCCAAGTTCGATCCTCAACCCGTGGTGTTCGATTTACACTCAAACATCCTTCCTAAACCTTCGGATCACCACGGTTGCTGTTGGTTTCGATTGGAAAACCCTGGAATAGGATTCAGCACTATTCCAGAGGCTATTGAGTAGATATCCGTCGGAGTCGGATTGTTTCCGAGCTCCAAATAGGTCCTACAAACGGTTATCTTTTCAAACTTATATTTTGATATTCATAAACAACGTGTTTTTTTTACAATATTTAAACCTATGTATCTGACCAACTACTATTCGTAGTTGACAGATTTTCTTCAAATGTTTCAGGTGATCAAAGATTGGCACAGGACATGGACAACTAAGGCGACCTAGTCTAAGATAGAACAAGATCAAGAAACTAGCTAGGATGGATTAGAAACCCATTTAAATCCTTGTTGTTTAATTATCTTTACTGTTCTTATTTTGTAAACAATATTTTTGAGGTCGATTAATTGTATTCTTTTGGTAGTTAGACATGATTTGTAAACATTACTTTAATCATATGAAACCTTGTAATTCATTGTGGTTGTTCATCATTAATCTTGTGCATTGAATCAACCGATCATTCGATCAGTAGTCACCGAGCCGTGGATTCCGCACGCGGCGCAGGGTGTGACACGCGAAGGCCCTCAGACTCCAAAAATCTTATAAATACCTACCAACTCTGTCCAGTGAAGATTTGGAGGTTCAAAGAAGCACTTGGAGGAGCTCAACAAAATCACCACACGTTGTAGTAGCTAAGGAACACCCACCAACTCTGTTGAGCCATCAAACTCATGTGTTAGATAGATTCTAACTTCCAAAGATCCATTAAGGTAATTTCAATGGTTAATATTGCTTAAAAACTCACATGCAAGCTTAGACACATGCAAATCCAAGAAAAACACGTGCACGCATTTTTACACTTATTAACTTGTATTGGAGTGTTGATAACTGATTTGTGATGTTAGATTGCTATAAAAATGGGTAATGGTGTCATACTATCTTTATATATGCATGTTGCTATAAATAGAAACTTTTAAAGTGATAAATGTTCATGGATTGTGTTTTAGAGATGTTATATAGTCTCAAATGATGATATGTGTCTAATAATTCGCCTATAATAGGTTTGAATGATTTGAGTTGAAGAGACAAAGTTATACTGGTATATTTCTAAATAGAAACTTTGTCATAAAGGGGCATGCATTGCATTAGGGTTTTTGCTATGTTAAAACATTAAGACAATGTTAATAATCATAACAACAAGTTAGGATAGTTTGATTGTGGTAAATTAAGTAATCGTTCATAAATTTCTATCAATGGAAACTTTAAATTGGGGATTTCGAGAAATTAAAACTAATGAACATGCTTCATAATGAAATATGATAGGATATGCTATGTTATGATGATCTAGGAGTGTTTGCATGATGATTAGATATATGATAATTTTGCAAACTTACTAAAAATAGTAACTTTTGGTTTAGTGAAAATGGAATTTGAGCATGCTTGTTGATGTATGATGTTATACTACATGTTAACATGAAAGTATCAGGACATGACATGCGTAGGTTGATAAAAGATGATTTTTGATGCAAACTTACAAAATATAGAAACTTGCTAAATATGGAAACCTGTTATAAATGGAAACTTACAATAAATAGTAAGTTGTTTGATAAGCGTGCTAGGTATGTTTACGTGTACTTGCTAATTAAGGAAACTTAACAAACACTAAACAAATGCTAAGAACCCAAGTATGTCACCAACGGGCTGTCGAGTCAAGCAAGGTCAAACACAATTAAACATTAATTTTTTGGACAAACACTGCAACTTAAAGTTGTATGAACAAACACATTGGGTTAAATTGACCAGCACAAACACAAACTCACATGCCTATGTGATATAAGGTAACAGTTAAGGGACAAGCAAATCGAAAAGCGTCCAACTCAACACATGTGAGTTTACTGCCCCTTTTTATCATAAATTGTTTTACATCAAATTGGGGGAGAATACATATAAAATTACTTTGTTAAACACACTTTTGATATATTACTGGTTATATTGTACAAACATTTTGAGTGTGCTATATCGATTCAAAGTCCTCGCAATTCATACCGTTAATTAACACAAACGAGGCGTTATTGGATAGTACTATTGGGTCTGACAAACCCCGCTCGACGACAACTCTGACTGGCGGTCAGGATGAGCGTAATAAACGACCTATTTGCCATTGTTTTAATGATAGACTTGGCGGAGGCCTCGCAGTCTAGGTCGGTAGTGACTCACCACAGACACTCAACGCCTTTAGCCTACACAACTTTAACATTCTAGTATATGGCGTGCAAACTATTTATTGTTTACTTATTAAACGTGTGAACTCACCAACTTTATGTTGATACACATTAGCATGTATTTCTCAGCTAATTAACGCACTTAAAGACATTGAATGCCTGCATGGAGTCCTTTGAAGAACTTTACATATTTTGAACTATTGATGTAATTTTATGCTACTACTTTCAATATTTTGTTTAAAACAATTTACGTAGCTTCCACATAACAATATTTATATTTTTTTCCTTTCTTAAACTCTTAAATCTTACGCTCTTGTTTAATGAAAATCATGTGTTTCCAACCTCATATAGAGTCGTTCAATATGACGAATGTTTCCGATCATGCCACATCACACCCAACATGACACCGCAAGTGGTAAATTTAGGGTGTGTGGCAACAACTCATCCCGCAATGAGATGCTCTAGACATCCATTCAAATTTGTGAGATTTTTGACTTATGGGGTATTGATTTCATGAGACCGTTCCCGAAGTCTCGAGGGAACCGTTACATCCTGGTTGTTGTTGACTATGTATCTAAGTGGGTAGAGGCCCAACCTTGTCCCACAAATGATGCTCGGGTTGTAGTGAGATATCTGATGAAATTATTTGCACGCTTTGGTACTCCCAAGGCCTTGATTAGCGATAGAGGCACCCACTTCTCCAATAAGGAGATGGAGATAGCCTTGCAGCGATACCAGGTGACCCATCGTTTGGCTACAGCTTATCATCCACAGACGAGTGGGCAGGTTGAAGTTAGTAATCGGGGTATCAAGCATATTTTGGAGAAGAATGTGAATTAGAATAGGGTAGACTAGGCAGATAAGTTAGATGACGCACCGTGGACTTTTCGCACTGCTTATAAGACACCGAATGGTTCTACACCATTTCGGATCATATATGGTAAAGCCTGTCATATACTAGTTGAGATGGAGCATAGGGCATATTTGGCACTGAAGACGCTGAACCTAGACATGGCTACTGTGAAAGATTTGTGCTTTCATTAGTTGCACGAGTTGGAAGAGTTGCGCGATCATGCATACGAGCATTCTCACGACTACAAGGCACGCAAGAAAGTGTTGCACGTCAGGAAGTTGAGGGGAGATAAAGACTTTAAGTGTGGGGATGCAGTTTTGTTATAGAACTCGCGATTGAGATTATTCCTAAGTAAGTTAAAATTCCAATGGTCTGGGCCGTATAAGGTGCAGGAAGTGTTCCCGTACAAAAACTATATTGTTATCTTGTAAAATATCAAGTCAAAATTTATGGTTTTATGGGACGGGCTTCTTCAAAGTAATCATAAAGAAATAGGTTAATCATGAAAGGTAAATAACCGTTGCAGGTGCACATGACACGAGGATTTGCATTACATTAGAATCCTATTGTTGGTTCATTTTTTAATAGTTTGCTTTCAAATTTTTTAAGTTAATATAGGTTTTATGCTAGGTTCGTTTGGCCCACGAACCTAGGCATGGGTCTGTATAGGTTTGGCGAACCTAGTGTTATGTGATGTAAAGGTTCGTCTAGCGAATCCGTGGGTTCGTCTAGCGAACCTAATGATTCGGATAGGTTCGGCTGAGTTTTGTATATATTGTAGGTTGGTCTGTTTTTGTAGTGTGTGTGACAGAACCAGAGAGTGACAGAACATGTGTCAAATTTGTGTGATTGTAAAGAACTGTGTTCTTATTGTATGTTCTTGTAATCAGATTTCATTATCAATGAACATGATGTTTATCATAATGACTGTATGTCTTTGATTCATAGAGATTCTATCTATATTCCGCATAGATTAAATTGTTAATAGAATTCCAGTGATCGATCTAGAGCAATCTACAGTGGTATCAGAGCTTTTGGAGGAGTTATATACAAGTTCTTGAAGATTATCAATCGTTGTGAAGATTCTAAAATGGATGGAGTTTGATTTTTAGTTTATGAACATTTGCTGATATTTCATCATCATGTATTAATGTCTTGCTGGTGGAAATCAGAGATTTTTTGTTAAAAACATTGAATCAGAAGTTTGAAGTTTTGAAAGTTTTCCCTTCAGATTTTGAAAATTTTCCATCCAAAATTTTCAAGTTCAAATCATAGGTTTGTGAGACAAATCTGGTTGATTATCAGTTGAATTCTAAGGTTCGTTGAGGTTCGTTGAGGTTGAATTCAAGTTGAGGTTCGTGTGTTAAAATTTTGGAGAGGTTCGTTTGAAAGGTTGTGACTAAGGTTCGTCTATCAAGATTTGTTGAAGGTTTGTTGATCAAGTTTTGTTGCTGGTTCATTGACTAAGGTTCGCTGGTCAAGGTTTGTTGAAGGTTGTTTGATAAGGTTCGTTTGATCAAGGTTTGAAGGAGGTTCGTCTGATAGTTAGGTTCATGAGCTTATAAACAAATAAGAGGTTCGCTGATAAAAAGTCTGAATCATGGCGGATATGTTTGCAGTAGTTGCTAATCAAAATTCTGAGATTCAGAGTATTTTTATTAGTGAAACTGAGTCGGGAAGCACAAACAAAGTACCAAAACTACTTGATTTGACTGATTATGAAAACTGGAAAGGTCGGTTTGAGACACATCTCAATGGTACTGACACAAATCTTTGGGAAAGAATCTTATCACCATATGAAAGACCAAAGGTGGTTGGAACAGATCTTGATCAAACTCTTGATCTATTGGATGTTGAACAACGAAAGAAATATGATTCTGAGAAGAAAGCATATTGGATGTTAAGTCAAGCTATTCCTAATCAAATTCTTCATCAATTTTATTAACACAAAACATCATATAGTTTATGGAATGCTTTGAAGGTGAGAGTAGAGGGAAACACCAAACTAAAGAAAATGAAAGCCACTGATTTGAGAAAATAATTTGAGAATTTCAAATATATTGGATATGAGAGTCTTGATGCTTTGATTACAAGATATCGACATTTGTTGACAGAAGTTCATAAGTGTGGAATTAAGTATTCTGAAGAAGAGAAGATAGACTGTTTTGTAGATGCTTTGCCACAACGGTGGAATTTATTGGTGTTGATTTTGAGAGAAAATCTTCCTAGAATGACACTTGTTGAATTTATTCAAAAGTTATAAGCACAGGAAATGAAGGATAAAAGAAAAGCTAGACGAGTTAATGTAACACATGATCCTTTACTTTATGGTGCATCTGTGGTCAAACCTCCTGTTTCATCTGCAAAAATACAAACAACTTTTGTTTCAAGTACTACTGAGAGTACTTATGTACCATCTGTAGCTACTAGTTCAAGTTCATCTTATTCTGGTGTGAGAATCCGGCAATTCGTGGTTAACCCCGTTAACCAGAAATTAACCGGAATGATGTGAAATCATTCAAAATCAAACTAGAGGGGTTGTAACTGATCAAAAACAGTCTTAGAATGTTAAAACTTCAAGGATTAATGTCGCAATTCAATAAAAATCTCAATTTTGACTTTGAGAGTCAAAATTCGGACATATGTGTAAATAAAATTCTAAATTCGTATTAATTTGATGTTAATAACCGAATTAAACTCTCTAGTAACTCATTATGATGATGATTAATAGTTAATCATCCGTTATCAATACAATATTGATCGAATTAAACTCAAATGATGCCCAAAAGTCGTAACCGTTGCATAGTAGCATCAAAACCGCAAAATTCGACTTCACTTCTCACAATTGAACCTACAAGGACTCTGGTCGGCACATTTAGGAAGGTTTTCATATACCAATTCGAGGCAAGAAGGAACGGGAAGGAGAAGTCGATCGTGAGCCGGCCAAAGAACAACCCTTTAGTCGATCTACTCGAATTGGATACCAAATCAAGTAAGTAATCATCCCTACACCTTCTAACTGAGCCGACTAAGAGTATCCCCATAGTAATTTGATTTATCAACAACGAATTGAGGGATTGCAAGTTCTAGGGTTCTTAACATAAACGGTTTTGGGGGTTTTGAGTCAAACGCGGTTTATAATCAAATTAATACATTCTGAGAGCTTCGGAATAATCTATTAAAAGAAATCCATATGGTAATTACATCTAGTTATAACGAATTTCATGATTTCTAATTCTAGGATTTATACTAAGAACGGATTTGGGGGTTTCTTGTTTAAACGGGTTAATAATCGAATTCAACCACATAGAAAGTTTCAGAATGATGCGTTTAAGGAAATACATATATCAATTGTTTGAAACAAAAACGAATTCTAAGATTTTAAGTTTTAGGGTTCATAATACAAAATGGTTTGGGGGTTTTCATTCAAAGGAGTGCAAAAACCAAATTAAATGGTATCACCAGTTCCAGAAAGTTTCAACTAAGCTAAATCCTATGTTAATTTGATGTTAAAACAACAAATCTAATGATTTCGATCAATAGGGTTAATAAGAAAAACGTTTTTGGGGATCTCGACCTAAACGAAATTGTTATTCAAATTAAATGGAACCGAAAGTTTCAAAATGCTATGTTTAATGAAAACCCTATGATTTTAGTAATTAACATAAACGAATTTAACCGGTTTGAATGGGGTGTTTGAATATCCATGTTCAAAACTACGAACATCATGAATTGGATCATGCATTTGGTTGATAATCAAATTAAAAGTGCATGAGAATTCGTTTATATCCATAGAAGCAAAGCCCTATAGTTTTGAGCTTAATGGGATTCGAATTAAGGCCGATTGGATGTTAGTTAGTTCGGATAGTAAGACAAAAGGGGAACCCGATGTTAATTTTTAAAACCATTTCAAATGAAACCTGTTAATGAAAGTTGAAATAGATGAGATGGTGAGGTGTGTGTACTAAGAGGTGGAGGTCGCGGGTTTGAACCCGGTCTCTGCTGGTTTTGAGTTTTTAAATCATTTTAGTGTTTTACTTATAATACGTTCGTTATAACTTCGATTCGATCCATTTCAGTTTCGTTGGAACCGTAACGGAATTCCGAACAGAATATAATAATAATAATATTTATATTTATATTTTAACACAAAAACGTAATCGCGTATAATTACGTTTGTTTAAATAACATCATAAACGATGATGTGATTTTATTAAACTAATTTTAAAGTCACGCGTACTTACGTATGCACGTTTCTAACAAGTCTAACATACGTGTGTTGACACGTATGTGATTTCAAGCACAAAACGATATCCCGAATAACACCAGGTTATTGTTAAAACACAGGTTCTTCGTAGAGGATTTTCTACACGATTTCACGTGTGTGATCATTCTGTTTGCAATCAAAGATGCGTACACGGCCCCTTTTCTTATTTTAACTGTTTTGGGGGAGAAAACATGTGCAACAAACATTTTAGATACATATCACTTGCATGAGTTAGCTGTTTACATTAAGTGCAAACATAGCATTACAAGTCCTTACGTTTCGAACAGTTTAGTTTGCCGTAGTGCAAAGCGTGGTAGTTGGAAATAGATCTATTAGGCTTGACAAACCTCATTTGGTAGATGGGATCTACGCAAGTGTTTGACTAGCCAATTCACATTACTATTGTTTGTGCTAGACAATAGTGGAAAGGCAAAACATGCGATAGCATGCAACAGTCAGCTTCGGTGTCGACCACATATGTAAATAGTATAAATGACTAGCTATCATGACTATGCATGTGTGATTATGTTATCTGCAACATTTTGTTCAAACAGTGGTTTCAAACCTTTGTAAATACTTAAACCTGTGTATGCACCAACCTTTGTGTTGACTTTATTTACATGTTTTCTCAGGACGCTAAGGTACACAAGCAAGCAAGCATGGACTAGGAGATTGAGTCGCATGCATATTTTACATTTCTGTTATTTGGATTTGAACATTTAAAACTTTGCTTTGTAATTTACAGTTTTCAAACCGTTATGGTTGTTTATCTTTTAAAAACGCTTCCGCAACGTAGAACTTTGATATTACAGTTTTAGACCAAAGTATGTTTTGAAAATCATATAGAGGTCTTCGTTATGTCTAATGATCTGAGATCCTGGTTTGTCACGTCCCAAACGGTATGATTCCGTTAGTTGAAAATTGGGGGTGTGACAGATTGTATTAGAGACATTGGTTATAGCGAACTAGGTTTGCATTAGTAGACTTAGACTATAACTGTTAGACGTTAGACACTTGTTTACACAACTGCTTTTGCCTAGTATTTACATATGGTCTTATGTAACAGATATGGCAGCACCTTCACCACCGCATGTGATCGTACTCTATGATGAGAAGCCGATAGCTCCAGCATTTCAGGATCATGAGGAGGATCCGGAGGACGATCCCGTAGAGGACCCGGAGGAGGATCCGGAGGAGGACAACCCAGAGGAGGATCCTGAGGAGGATCCTGAGGATGACCCACAGGAGGAGCCACAGAGAGACCCCGAGAAAGCACCTATGGAGGATTCCACCTAGGAATCTTCATATCGTATGCCACCTAGGTTTCGTGCCTGTAAGAGGCCACGATTTGAGTCAGATGATGTCGCCCGATTGACATGGGAGTCAAAGTGGGGGAATGATCGGATTGTGTCACACCCCCAATTTTCAACTAACGGAATCATACCGTTTGGGACGTGACAAAACAGGATCTCAGTTAATTAGACATAACGAAGACCTCTATATGATTTTCAAAACATAATTTGGTCTAAAACTGTAATATCAAAGTTCTAATGTTGCGGAAGCGTTTTTAAAACAAAACAACCATAAAAGTTTGAAAACTGTAAATTACAAAGCAAAGTTTCAAATATTCAAATCCCAAATAACAGAAATGTAAAATATGCATGCGACTCGATCTCCTTGTCCATGCTTGCTTGTGTACCTTAGCGTCCTGAGAAAAATGTAAATAAAGTCAACACAAAGGTTGGTGCATACACAGGTTTAAGTATTCACAAATTTTTGAACAAAATGTTGCAGATAACATAATCACACATGCATAGTCATGATAGCTATTCATTTATACTATTTACATAAGTGGTCGACACCGAAGCTGACTGTTGCATGCTATCGCATGTTTTGCCTTTCCACTATTGTCTAGCACAAAGAATAGTAATGTGAATTGGCTAGTCAAACACTTGCGTAGATCCCATCTACCAAGGGAGGTTTGTCAAACCTAATAGATCTATTTCCAACTACCACGCTTTCCACTACGGCAAACTGAACGGTTCGAAATGTAAGGACTTGTAATGCTATGTTTGCACTTAATGTAAACAGCTAACTCATGCAAGTGATATGTATCTAAAATTTTTGTTGCACATGTTTTCTCCCCCAAAACAGTTAAAATAAGAAAGGGGCCGTGTACGCACCTTTGATTGTGAATAGAATGATCAAACACGTGAAATCGCGTAGAAAGTCCTCTACGAAGAACCTGTTTTTTAACAATAACTTAGTGTTATTCGGGATGTCATTTTGTGTTTGAAATCATATACGTGTCAACACACGTATGTTAGATTGTTAAAACTGTGCATCTATAAATACGCGTGACTTTAAAGTCATTTAAAGAAAATCATATAGTCGTTTATGATTTTATTTAAATAAACGTAATTATACGCGATTACGTTTTCGGGCTAAAATGTGAATTTTATTATTCTAATATGTTCGGAATTGAATTCTGGTTCTAACGCAATTCGAACGAGTTGAATCGGAGTTATAACGAAGAAGTTATGACCAAAATGCTAAAAATTAGTTTCAATTTCAAAAACCAGTGGAGTCCCAGGTTCGAACCCGTGACCCTCCACTCCCAACACATGCATTCTACCACTCTGGCCCGCTAGGGTTTCGCATTAGAATCCTCAGATAAATTGTTTTAAGTTTCCCCCTAATCGGTTTCCCTTTGGTAATTATAGCCGAAGAAAATGAGTCCCAATTGACCCACAATTCGATCACTTTCATATCTGAAACAATAGGGTTATGGTTCCAGTGGCCCAATCAAACTCAACTATGTCCTTAATTTGATAGATCATCATCTTAGAACTCCGATTCGTGACATGTATGGTTTCGAACTTGAATCCTCAAACCCATCATTAAATTTTGTTAAATTCCTTTGTGTTTAACTGGAATTCCTTAGGGGTTTTAAAAAAATTTCAATTCCGAAGCTTTCTGAAAGATTTAATTTGAATAACAAGTCCATATAGTTCGAAATCCCCAATATCGTTCGTATGATGAACCCTAAAAACCGAAACTCATGTGATTCGTTATGTTTGAATGTAATTATCATAGGTCTATCAATAATCGGACCTTTCTGAAACTATAGATACCAATCAATTTGATTTTTGAAGCCATTTAAATCAAAACCCCTAAACGCGTTTATAAGATAAACCCTAGAAATCAAAGTCTTTCAATTCGTTGTTGTTTGACTAAACTAACTTAGGGATTCCGTTTATAACCTTGTTTCGAATGTGTCTATAACAATTAATTTGATTCTTACACCCATCTGTATCAATTCCCCCAAAATCGTTTTTACTTAGAACCCTAGAATTCACATTCAAAGCATTCGATGTTATTACCAGCAATTGGTTTATGGCTTAGCTTAATCGGAACTCTCTGAAACTTGTAGTAACATTTAATTAGATTATCAAGTTTGTTTGATACGAAAGCCCCAAATCGGTTTTCATATCAAGCCCTAGAATATGAACTTGATTAATTTGCTATAATGTCATGAAATTGTCATAAGGATTTCTTTTAGTATGGTATTCCGAAACCCTCTGCATATTTTAATTCGATTATAAAATGCGTTTGAATCAAAACCCCCAATTCGGTTCAAACGATGAACCCTAGCTATTGAATCCATATAATTCGATGCTAGAACGACGAATTACCATGGGTTTGTTCTTAGTCGGCCTATTTAGAGTGTTTAGGAATGAAAACTTACTTGATGTGATATTGAATTGATGATGTTCGACTTAAAGCTTGATATTCGGCCGCCCATTAATTCAAATTCGTCTCCCAACGATTCTACGATCGAATTGTTGCTTGTAAACACCTCTAATACCGCCGACTGGTGTATGTTAGAGTTTAATTTGATGAATTATGATCGGCTTATGAGAATTTGATACCCATTTCAAACGGTTACAACTTTTGGGTTTCATTTTGAACTTAAATGGCTGCTTAATGATTCAATAACGTATTCTAGATGTTAATAATCATTAAAGTAATGATTATAACTGGTTTAATTCGGGTATAACTACTTATGGGTGTGAAATTTGAGTTCAATTTGATGTTCTAGCCGAATTTTGACTAATGAAAGTCAAAATTGATACTTATAATCATTTACAAGATTGATTTTTGCAAATTAACCACTTTAAAACTGATTTTGTGTGATTTTATTCCTTTAGGCTTGATTCTGTTCGATTCTGAACACTTTCTGTTAATTTCTGGTTAACGGGGTTAACCCGAAATTTCCGGATTGTCACATCATCCCCTTGTTGAAGAAATTTTCGTCCCGAAAATTGTAAAATGTTAGAAGTAGTTAGGGCACTACTTGTGAGTTCAAATTGTACCTGTTAGTGTGATGTATGATCATTCTGTGTGCTTGTGTGTGCTCACACACAAGGTTCAACGTTTGCAACATCACACCGAAGTGTGATCGTTCTGTGTGACTGTTTGCGTGCACACCAGTTAGTTCACCTAACTGTGACTGTTTGTGTTTGATCATACTGTGCTGTGTAATCTTGCCCATAGTGAGTGTTCGCAACTGTTTGTTTGTACTATGCATTCCCGCACATAGCAAATGATTGAAACTCATCATGTATGTACTACCATAACATGTAACATATGAAATGTAGCACATAAAATATAATGTAACAAAACCAAGTGAATAGTGTTTGTGCTTACAGTTTGAAATCTGAAATGTTGATGTGTGAAGCATCACGTCATCCCCTTGTTGAAGGAAATTTCGTCCCGAAATTTAACGTGTCTTCACAGTGTTTGTAGTTGTTGTTTTGAACAGATGAGGATATTTCTTCATCATTTGGTCTTCCTTTTCCCATGTGAATTCAGGTCCACGTCTTGAATTCCAACGAACTTTTACTATCGGGATCTTGTTTTGTTTGAGTTGTTTGACCTCTCGGTCCATGATCTCTGCTGGTTCTTTAATGAATCGTAACTGTTCGTCTACTTGTATTTCTTCCAACGGTACAATCAATGTCGTCAGAAAGACATTTCTTCAAGTTTGAAACATGAAAGACATCATGAACTCCACTGAGTTCATCCGGTAATTTGAGTTGATACGCAACCGGACCAATTCTTTTCAGAATCTCAAAAGGTCCTACATAGCGTGGACTAAGCTTTCCGTGCTTACCGAATCGTATCACACCTTTCCAAGGTTATACCTTTAGAAGAACTCGGTCTCCTACTTGAAATTCCAATGGCTTACGATGTTTGTCAGCATAACTCTTCTGTCGATCCTGGGCCGCTGCCATACGGTTCCGGATTTGAACTATCTTCTCTGTCGTTTCATGCACTAGTTCAGGACCTGTAATATGACTGTCACCAATTTCAGCCCAACAAACCGGTGAACGACATTTGCGACCATATAAAGCTTCAAACGGTGCTGCCGGAATACTTGTGTGATAACTGTTGTTGTAAGAGAATTCCACTAACTGTAAGTGGTTTTCCCAGCTATCGTCAAAGTCAATTACACAAGCTCGTAACATATCCTCGAGCGTTTGAATCGTATGTTCACTCTGACCGTCAGTCTGTGGATGATATGCGGTACTCATATCCAAACGAGTAATCAATGACTTATGAAGTGACTTCCAAAAATTTGAAGTAAATCGGGCATCCCGATCTTATATAATAGAGATTGGCACGCCTTGCCGCGCTACCACTTCCTTGATGTAAATACGATTCAGTTTCTCCATCTTGTCAGTTTCCTTGATTGCTAAGAAATGTGCAGATTTGGTTAATCGATCGACAATTACCCATATCGTATCACAACCACTCGGTGTACGGGGTAATTTAGTAATGAAATCCATCGAAATCTGTTCCCATTTCCACATCGATATTTCTGGTTGTTGTAGCAAACCAGATGGTTTCTGATATTCCACTTTGACTTTAGAACAAGTCAAACATTTGCTAACATACCTAGCAATGTCGGCTTTCATGTGAGGCCACCAATACAGTGCCTTTAAGTCATGATACATCTTGTCTGATCCCGGATGGACTGAATACCTGGACTTATGTGCTTCATCCATCACGAGTTCCCTTAAACCACCATGCAAAGGTATCCACAGTCGATTAATGAAATAACGAATTCCATCAGGTTTAACATCCAATTGTTCCTCCATTCCCCGTAAGGATTCCTGTACCAAGTTATCCTTTTCTAGGGCTTCAAGCTGAGCACTGCGTACCTTGTCAGGTAAGTCTGTATGTATCGTCATCATAAGTGCGCGAACCCGCCTTGTTGATGTTGTATCTTTTCTGCTTAAAGCATCAGCTACCACATTAGCTTTTCCCGGATGATACTTGATTGCGCATTCGTAATCATTCAACAATTCGACCCATCGTCGCTGTCTCATGTTAAGCTCCTTCTAATCAAAGATATGCTGCAAACTCTTATGATCAGTGTAAATGGTACACTTGGTTCCATATAAATAATGCCTCCATATCTTCAAGGCAAATACCACTGCTCCTAACTCCAAGTCATGAGTAGTGTAATTCTTCTCGTGTGGTCGCAGTTGCCTTAAAGCGTAAGCAATCACTTTATCACGCTGCATCAACACACATCACAAACCCTGTGCAGATGCATCACAGTACACTACAAAATCTTCCGTCCCTTCCGGTAAGGACAGAATCGGTGCATTGCAGAGTTTCTGTTTCAACAGCTGGAATGCAACTTCCTGTTTATCCGTCCAGTTATACTTCGTTCCTTTGTGAGTAAGAGCTGTAAGTGGTTGAGCGATCTTTGAGAAACCTTCAATGAATCGTCGGTAATAACCCGCCAACCCAAGGAATTGCAGTACCTCGGTAGGGGTCTTTGGTGCTTCCCAATTTTTAATCGCTTCAATTTTTGCTGGATCAACATGTATGTCCTTCTCATTGACTATATGACCCAAGAATTGAACTTCTCGCATCCAGAAGTCACATTTCGAGAACTTAGCGTACAGTTGTTCTTGTTTCAGTAATTCCAACAGCAATCGAAGATGTTCAGCATGCTCCTCCTCACACTGAGAATATATGAGAATGTCATCAATGAACACAATGACAAACTTATCAAGATAAGGTTTACAAACACGATTCATGAGATCCATGAATACAGCTGGAGCGTTTGTCAACCCAAATGGCATGACCAAGAACTCATAATGGCCATAGCGCGTTCTGAAGGCTGTCTTCGGGATATCTTCTTCCTGTACTCTGAGTTGATGGTAACCCGATCAGAGATCAATCTTCAAGTAATAACTCGAACCTTGCAACTGATCGAACAGATCGTCAATTCTAGGTAACGGATACCGATTTTTGATAGTAACCTTGTTCAATTCTTGGTAATCGATACACATAGGGAAAGTCCCATCCTTTTTCTTAAAAAATAAGACTGGAGCTCCCCACGATGAAAAACTAGGTCGTATGAAGCCCTTATCCAACAACTCTTGCAGTTGTGTAGATAACTCTTGCATCTCAGATGGTGCAAGTCGATAAGGCGCCCTAGCTATCGGTGCTACATCTGGTGTAAGGTCGATTCGAAATTCCACCTGTCTGATAGGTGGTAATCCCGGTAGGTCTTCTGGAAATACTTCAGGAAATTCACAAACTACTGGAATGTCTTCAATCTTCTTCTCCGCTACCGGCTTTTCAGTTATAAGTGCTATAACTGTTGTATGACCTTTACGCAGACATTTGTGTGCTTTCATACAAGATATGAGACGCAGTGGCGTACTGCTCTTCTCACCTTGTACATACAATGTCTCTCCATGCGAAAGGGTATACGAACGATCTTTTCATGGCATACTATTTCAGCCTGGTGTTTGGACAACCAGTCCATGCCAATGACTACATCAAAACTGCCTAAGGTAATAGGCATAAGGTCAATTTCCAATGTTTGACCCATCAAATCATAAAACCATCTAAAGTCTGTAATCTATTTCTACTACAATTAACTTGCCATCAGCTAATTCTACAGTGTATGGATTTTCTAAGGCAGTGGGACTAACATTTAGCAACTTAGAGAATGAACAAGATACAAAACTCCGGTCTGCACCAATATCAAATAGCATAGAGGCATAGTGATTATATAAGAGGAACGTACCCGTAACAATGTTGGGATCCTCTCGTGCTTGTCGTCCTCCAATCACAAACGCCCTGCCCCTAGCACCATTGTTGTTGTTATTGGTGCCATTGTCGTTACTGTTACCGTTGCCATTTGCATCATTAGTCCCACCTTTCTTGAGTTGTGAGCAATCCTTTTTGAAGTGCCCCGGCTTACCACACTCAAAACAACCCTTCTGTGCATTGTTCTGGTTGTTGTTCTGATTGTTAGAATTGTATTGCAGTTCTCTGCGGCAATCCTTAGCTGCATGCCCTCCTTTGCCACACCGTGGACACTTAAACTTATCACACTGATTCCCAGCATGATGGAATAAACACTTGTTGCACTTTGGGTGTTTACCAATATACCCCCCGATGACGATGACTGCTGAGCACTGTTCGAATTGTGATAATACTTGTGTGAATCCTGCTTTCGGTTCTTCTGAAATGGCTGTTGGTTGAAATTGTTAATGTTGCTGCTTTCCCACTTCCTCTTGTGGTCTCCCACCTTAGTAGCTGATGTTCGTTTAGGCAGAGTTCCTTGTAGCACTGCCTGATCAGTCAATTGATGCGCCAGTCAAACAACTTGTTGAATGGTTGTGGGATTTGCAGAAGTGACCAATCCCTGGATCTGAGGCACTAATCCCCCGATGTACCTCTCTATCCACTTGCTGGCTGGAGTAGCCATGTGAGGTAGAAGTCTGGCCAGTTCATGTGACCGAGTTGTGTACTCCTCGATGTTTGACCCCTCCATCTTGAGATGCCAATACTCCTCCTCCAGCTTCTGTATTTCACTGCGAGGACAGTACTCCTCCTGCAGTAAGGTTTTGAAACCATTCCAAGTTAAGGCATTGGCCTCACCCAATCCCAATGTTTGAAAATTGAGTTCCACCAAGTCAATGCTGGACCTTCCAAAGTTCCACTAGCATACTTAACCTTATTCTTATCAGGACAGTTAAACATCTCAAACACTGATTCGGCTTTTTCTCAATCCATCGTAGGAGTCCAATGGCTCCTTCCGATCCTTTGAAGTTGTGTGGCTTGCAGTCCAAGAACATCTTGAACGTGTACGCCTGTGGGTTACACAATCCCCCTGCTGGACCATGTGGCCCTGTAGCGTGTGTCTGAGTGTAGTTCGCGATTGCCTCCGCGACTCCTTGTTATTGATCAGCTCGTTGAGCTCAGCAACTGTCATGTGTATGTTCTCGCCAGACATGATCTTCATAGTTAAAATGAATGTTAGAGAGTTATCAAAATCAAATGCGAACTGTGTAAACAACATAACAAACAAATATGTAATGTAGAAATCAAACACAATTGTGGCAATAAGTTAATAGTTTTTCAATAGATAATAATCTGATTTGAGTACAATACTTTCAAAATCAAACATAGGTTTTCAAACATCTAATGTAGGGACACAACCCGCCC